>CM042432.1:17959378-18221878 GCA_023631565.1 Gymnocephalus cernua
GCATTGATTAGTTGATCAGCAAACGACAGCAGTGCTTAAAGATAAAAACAAAATGCTTTGGGCCTCATTAAAGACTAATGCTGAGCCTCAGTTACTTTATAATATATTGCACTGAATTACCAAAGTCTTATAGGCTTTTCAACTTTTTTGCAAAAGGATATGATATTATTAAGAAATAAATTAAAACACGAAAAAAGAAACTGCTGCACGATCACTGCAGTCACAGTGTGTGTGTGTGTGTGTGTGTGTGTGTGTGTGTGTGTGTGTGTGTGTGTGTGTGTGTGTGTGTGTGTGTGTGTGTGTGTGTGTGTGTGCGTGTGTGCGTGTGTGTGTGTGTGTGTGTGCGTGTGTGTGTGTGTGTGTGTGTGTGTGTGTGTGTGTAAAGTCGATGCCAACGTGGTGCTGAAGCCACCGCCTCGCCCGCTGTTATTAATATGAAATAAATCACCGGGTCTCTGCGGCATCGCCCCAGTCACACCGCAGATATCGACACAGTTAATATTTCATATTGTTTTCGCCATAGGATATGCTTATTTAAGTATTCGAAAACACTACATTAAAATACAAATTAAAACGGAGCTCTAGGCGGACACATGGATTTTTGTGTAGGGCAAAATAGCTGGGTTTACTTTGCATTCAAATTTTTTTATTTGGGCTGGTTGAATGAACGATTTGACCAAGCTGCATAACATAGAAGAAAACAAGATTGACTGAAAATGGGGAAAGTACAATATTCAGTTCCCCACGCCCTGTTGACCCTGTTGTTTCAGCTGTTTTTATCTGCTTGGCGGTAACGTGGCCTCGTGGTGCAGTGGAGAGAATAGAGAATGTAGACAGAAATTAGAGAGAAGGGGACTGGTATGAAGTTTACAAGTTCTCGGTGAAAGTATTAAACTTTTCAGCGCGTTGTTTTGGGTTGTAAACCCCGGTGAATTAGGAGCAAAGGAGCCAGCAATGAAAGTTAACATCCATCACCACCGCGACCAATAAGCTGCTCTGGCCGGCTGGCTGAGCACAGATGACGGATTCGCTGCTATGCGGGCTTCGGTAATTCATTTTCGATAGCAGTGGTTGCTGGGATCAATACAGGGACATTAACCCAAGCGGACACTGCTGTTCTCCTGATGGCACAAGCCAAAAGCCACCATCCCCCTTTGGCAATCAGCAAAGACTCAGTTTTTTAGGGTCATTATTTGGGGGGGGGGGAACAGGAGCAGTGTGCCAAGGCCGCTGATATCACAATTCATCAGTGAAGTTATGGATGGCCTTGACCTAACTGTTGGTAAACACTGGTCAGGGAAATTATTTTATGCAATTTGCAAATGATTAGTGATGCCACTTCCTGGATTGTTACACTATTTTTCCCCAGATCCAGGTCGAAATCCTAATGGCCTCATTTTACATAACATCGGTGTAAATGCCAGGGCTCCTCACTTGGTAACAGTGCTCACATAGTTTACAGAGCAACTGCAGGCCCTCTGAGGGCTGCTGTAGGCCTCACACTTGCAGAGACACACCAGTGTGTGTTTACATGTCTAAAGCATGTCACAGAGGTGTGTGAAGTTTTTATTTTTATTTTTTTTTACAATTTTCCAGCACTCTTATGTGTTTCTTGTCTCAGTAGCCTACATCTCGCCCTATATAGACGGCCGCACGTGCTAGACAATTACATAAAAACACAAAACAGCTACCCTGCAATACATAGCCTACTACAGTATATGTTTGTGAAGCTTATACGGATGAGACTTTGTTCAGATTGTGTGAGATAGGTGTAATTCGTGAGGCCATAGGGAGCACCTTTCATTATAACGCAATTTAAATACAATATCACTAGTCCACTGAATTATATATTGCAACCTTAATACTTTTAACTCATTATTAGTAAGTTTGGCTATATTGCGCTGGGCTGTGCAGGTGCTCGTGATATTGTATCCACCCCATAACAAAGAGCAATACCTAGAGCTTTTATTTACTCTGTGTTAAAAGCAGTTTCCACTCAGTTTCCACCCAAAACGCGTGACTTCTTCGTTAGCCCTTTACAAAATCCAATCCCTCGATCTCAACCTGCTATAGGTATATCGCATCCATATTGCGGGCTCCTGCAATAGGCACCAACCTATCGATGCATCTCCTGATCCATACATACTTTGACATTGATGGATTGCGAGCAGCAAGTTTCATATAGAAGTTTTGTGAAACAGTATGTGAGAGTTCATGTGAGGGATTTTGACTTGCGTGGAGCAAAGATGCGAAAGGGGTCAAAGCCTGAGGCGATGATGGAATGAAACTCGGCAGAAATATTCAGTAACATTGGCTGAAGGGAAAACAAAGTTAGGCTATTGAGTGAAAGTTAACGTCGAGACATCTGACAGCAACATTTGACCATTTACTTTTTGGATTGTAGCCTGCAACGAGAGACACAAATGTAATTTGATTAAGACGTTGGTTATAATTTAAACGTGTCAAAGGTCATCCAGTTTATAGCTGTAAATCTCATGTTTTGAACTCGACAATTATTATTATTATTTTTTTTTACATCATTACAAATACCCATACAGCAATTATTTCAGTAGGCATCGAGAAAGGATGCGTCTTCAATTCAATAAATACATGAAATTCTAAAAGGCAGAGGCTGTGAGCTCCTCTTAAAATATAACTTGTTGTTTTCTCATTACACTCATGGCCCGATGTGACACATGTCAATTAATATTTAACCTTTAAGAGAGGCATCACGCGTGTTGCTGGCGCCGTGTCAAAGGGTTTTTATCAGAGAAAACACGGCGTGAGTCCTTCTTATCCATCTGTGTGTAAACGTTGCACACACTGCAGAGGATTGCACTTCTGTGTTTTATCTTCACAAGTTCCTAATGCAATCTTTTTCAGGAATTTGAGGTCCAGTGTGCAACATGACAACAACCCATGACATAGGGGCCAGTGACGTCAGGTTGGCCCCAGACAGAGTGCGCGAGTGCGAGGATACACCACGGGGGCGCGCACATGCGCACAGGCTCGCTCTCATCTCTTAACATGAGCGCGGGCGCGTCAATATACACACACAGTAAAGCAGAGCAGCGCTTTTGGTGTAGTTGAAGGTGCTCTAGAGCGAAAGAAATCCAGGCAGGCGCAGACACCTTCACTCACTGAGCAGAGGTTTGCAGTGTGGCGGCCGGGACCCGATCTTTTAAAACCATGCTGGATTGACTGCAGAGAGGCAACTACAATCAATGGCTTAGCTTTGAAATCGTTCAAAATTTATTGGAAAGGAGTGTGAGATAGAGCGACAGCGAGAGAGGGAGAGAAGCGAGGGAGAGAGCGAGAGAGAGCGGCGAGAGGGGTGGAAATAAAGATCCTTTCAACGATGGAGCTTACAATGGAAAACATTGGAAATCTGCACGGTGTATCTCACTCCCATCAAACGAGCGACTTAATGAACTCCCCCCACGCGCGCCAGTCGTCGGCGTCGCATCGGAACTTGGTGTCGCACGGACGGTCAGCCATGGTGTCCAGCATGGCCTCGATACTGGAGGGAGCAGGGGACTACCGCACAGACCACGCTTTGTCTGGCCCCCTGCATCCGGCGATGACCATGTCGTGCGACTCCGGGATGAGCCTGAGCAGCACCTACACCACGCTGACGCCGCTGCAGCACCTGCCCCCCATATCCACCGTCTCGGAGAAATTTCACCATCCACACCCACATGCTCACCATCATCCGGCGCACCAGCGACTCGCAGCCGGGAATGTCAGCGGCAGCTTCACCCTGATGAGGGACGACCGAAGCCTCGCCTCCATGAGCAACCTCTATGGCCACTACCCCAAAGACATGTCCGGCATGGGGCAGCCTCTTTCCCCACTGTCCAACGGTCTCGGGTCTTTGCACAGCTCCCAGCAGACTCTCAGCGCCTATGGCCATGGAGCTCACATCTCCAACGACAAGATGATCTCCTCGGGGGGCTTCGAGTCCCACATGCTGTCCCGGGGCGATGAGCACCTGGCCCGGGGTCTCGGGGGTCATGGGGCCGGGCTCATGACATCCTTGAACGGCATACACCATCACAGCCATCCGCACTCTCAGGCAAACGGGTCCATGCTGTCAGACCGAGACAGGCAGACGGTGGTGGGAGGCGGGCAGGGAGGTGGGTCAGGGCAGGTGGAGGAGATAAACACCAAGGAGGTGGCACAGCGAATAACAGCAGAGCTCAAACGCTACAGCATCCCCCAGGCCATCTTTGCTCAGAGGATCTTGTGCCGGTCCCAGGGAACTCTGTCTGACCTGCTGCGGAACCCTAAACCGTGGAGTAAACTCAAGTCTGGCCGGGAGACGTTCAGGAGGATGTGGAAGTGGCTCCAGGAGCCCGAGTTCCAGCGGATGTCGGCGCTCAGGCTTGCAGGTGAGTGAGGAGACAGCTCCCAACCTGAGTGATGTGGAGGGATCAATTAGAAGTCAATGTGGCGAGACTGTCAATGGATGCTCAAACAGACATTACTAGAAGTTATTAGTCGATTGTATTGAGTAAAACTTCATCATGACAGTTGGGGTGTTAAATGTTGGGGGGAATCTATATTTTGATTGATACTGCAATCCATGATAGTATAAACAGACGCTGTGCAACACGGTGCTGTTATAAACAAAAGAGGACGCATCCTCCTAAAGCAGACGAGGTGCAAACAGTCTACTGTGTGTTTGTTGCTACGCACATACAGCGGTTTTACGCACAGATACAGCATGGACACACATACCCCCCCTTACGCTGTCTCACTCTATTTCTCTCTGTCATTCTCTCTCACACACAAACAACACACAGAAAGAGAGACCAAACAAAGGAAACTAACGCAGGATGTGACTGAAAATGTATTACATATTGCAGCTATTACTTTAGGGTTTTAAGGTAAATCAAACATACACACAGATACCCCTGCAACTCAAATAGGCCTACTCAGTTTTACTTTGGACTCATTTGTATCTAACAAACTTGTAATACTCGGGCACTCCTCTGTCAAATAAGCGCGTCGTCGCAAACAAGGATCGTCTGAGGCCTGGTCAAAGAGTCGGGGGAGCATGACCTCCTGTGGATCAATATTTCGGGTCCAGGCGTCCCCTTTCAGAGTAGCACACTGATAAATGATCGATTTGGATCTGAAAAGACAGAGACACAAACAGACGAGTCTTTCTCTGGCCTGTTGTGTCCTCTGCACTCTGGGATATCTCGTCTCCAAAGTTGGTTCAGTGCTTAGCCATTCTGACAGTGAGAATTTATGATTATTGTGGGTTGTGAAATTATATGTATGGGCTCATTGAGATATGATAACAGAAAGGACTGGACATCCCTTCTGTTAAGAGACACATTGTGACCAACTCTGACTGGTTCATCTCCTTCACCCATCGTTTTGATTTTTATTGCGCAAAGATTATACACTAAACGCTGCGATTTGAACCCACATTCCCGCCCCCATTAAACCCTTTAACACTTACCACCTGATTAACAGGACGTAAATGAAAACGAGAGTCGCAGTGGGGCTAAAACAGAGATGTGAGTGAGAGGTCCCCTCTCATTGATGTTTGTGTAAAGGCCCTGTTTAGACGTTCTGGTCTCCCAAACGTCAATCAGCTCTTCTGTGTCGTATTTCAGCGAACAGTTTAATTAAGCAGATATAGTGGCATATTTTAGTTCCAGTCAATGCCCTATTGAAAAGCACTTAATGGCATGTAAATTGTTCCTTTGCGCATTTAGTGGGGTTCTGGTAAATAAAGATTTAAACACTCCGCAATTGTCTTTTTAAGTGCCACTGCTGTTAAAGCTAATTGGGCTGTAGGGTTTTATATCTTCCACACCCGGCATCAGGATTCCCCCCCCACAATTCAATTGACATGTTGGAGTGGCACAGTCCTGCGAGAGTGCACACCTGCATATTTTACTGTGGTCGGGCCCAGAGCAGCCCATAGGTGTGAGGGGTGTTTTGTTGTAGAATGGAAATTAGGGCTACACTCTTAATTAGATCCGGCGGTGTTAAGTGGTGATAGATGGTACTATTTTATTTGAAATACATTTGTTATACATGTCCACAAAATATGATTATGTTTCCGTCTTGAAAGAGTAGCTTTTTGTGCGCTTTTTGTCCATTGTATTAATCTGCAGTCACAAAAGGTCTCAAAGAAATAGCCAGTTGGGCAAAAATGACAAATGACTTGTATGTAAATGCACGGAGCAACATTTTACTTATTGCATTTAAAAAGCACCATTATCATCGGTGCGCATGTGGGCTGGGAGTGGGAGTTGGGGGGGGGGGGGGGGGGGGGGGGGGGGGGGTTGTGATGCTGAAAGTGAGGCTGGGCCATACTCGCTCGGCCACATCAATCAATAATTTCAAATTACTATTCCAAATTCATCACAGTCACACAAATCAATGCAGCTGCCCTGCTTAGCTAATGTGAAAATGCCAGTGTCTGTACACACACATGACAATCCACCCCCTGAAACGAAAAGCAGATCAGAGATATAGGCCTGTTTGGATGGGGGGGGGGGGAATGTGTGCCCTTCACGCTCAAAATCTCCTAATGCAACGAGGTCAAAAAGCCACAGGCATCCCACCTATTGTGTTCTTTATATGCAGACCCATAACACCCATGGAGGCCCATAAAAAGCTTTAACCTTTGGATGTCTTTTATTTTTCGTTGACTATACTGTATACATAAATAGGAAGCTTCATTGTAAAGCTGCACACATGAGAAAGACGAGGGCGAAGTGAGGTTTGGGAGGCATTTAGAGATCGCATTAACGATAAAAAACAATTCGTCTTTGCATCTGTGTTGAATTCCACACTCCATCTCAATGTATTTGGTCGGGTCAATACTGCCCTGATCGATAAGGATAGCCAGTGCATCTATCAATTATCCCGCCTCAGCACTCTCTCCCATTGGTCTCTCCCCCGGAGCAGAGGGGGGAGGGGGGGGGGGGGGGGGGGGAGCCGGAAAAGGGGGGAAAGAGGACAGCTGTTAAAAAAAACGCTACTGCACACCTTTTTCTTTGCTGTTTGTAATCATGTTCTGTTTGTCGTGTGCAATGCACTCTCACTCATTTGTCCTGCATGTGTGGTTTGGGTTATACGGTCATTCGGGTAGTATTCGCGCCTATAACACGTCTCTCCAGACAGAAATCTGACACAACACAAAAAGTATTCAATTATATCACCAATCGTCCGATATATCCCCACAAATGGCGCGTTCCTATTTCTAATTTTGGTACCAGATATGGTCTCCTGCACCTTCGTTTTTTTCATGTGACAGTGATGAGGTGCGTGCCAATGCCTCTCTCCCTCGATAAAAAAAGGAGAAAAAAGCGCAGTTGCTTTATTACCATATGAATGGCCGGAGCACGTGCCAGGGTGTGCAGGTCAAGGCAGACGGGCCACGGAGGAAAAACATTGTTAAGAATGAGGGTGGGAGGCATCTATTCATGTTTCAATGAACTACAAGCAGTTTACACGGGCCTAATCCTGGAGCAATCCCCATCCACCACCACCACCCCCCTCCCCTCTGCTCGGTAAATATTTTTTTTTTTAATTGACCAGTTGCCTTTCATACCGGCTATGGGCTTAATTTTTTTGTTTTCAGGAAGAAAGGGTATGAATTCATGCTTTTCTGCTAATGAAATTGATTTATCTGGGTATGTATGTTACCTAATAAAGGCTACAAACTGCTTTTTATTTCCCTACAAATCATTTAGTAGCCTATGAGGAAGCACACAGTTCATTCCTGCAGGTCGGGTGGTTTCAAGGCGCTGTCCAGAGTGCTGAAATAAGCGTCCATCCACTCTGAACTGCAGGATATCCTTTCTGTT
The DNA here is from genome assembly GCA_023631565.1 of Gymnocephalus cernua. Lineage (NCBI taxonomy): Eukaryota > Metazoa > Chordata > Actinopteri > Perciformes > Percidae > Gymnocephalus > Gymnocephalus cernua. Next base: position 17,967,217 of record CM042432.1, read on the forward strand.
TTGAGGACATTTCAAGCTGGTGAAGTGGAGTTTTACCGATACATAGTTAATAGCATTCTTGTAGGCCCTAAACACCATTATTTCATCCAACAGCTTCCACCCATCGATCAATATTACCATCCACAATCGCGTCAATCACACCACCCTCACCCTACTCTATACTTTCCAGTCCAGCACGAAGCCTACCGGGGTTTCCATTTAAATCACAAAGCTTTTATTCCAGAATATAAACTGAAGGTCGCCTTTGTTTTTGGGATGCTCACCAAAATATCCAAAAACAACACAAATAGTCCGGAGTGGCGCTTCTTTTTGGGTCATTTAAACCGGGATAATGGGTTTAATTGGATAGGGCATTACGATGTGATTGATGCGGGTTAATCTAAAACAGGATTTTTTTTTTCACGAAGAGATGGCTTGATGTTAGCCTGCGAAATGATCGATTGGTACTTTAATAATTGATGTGTGAGGGGAAGATAGGGGGGATAAACAGCGCAGCTGCGGTTTCAGAGCCTCGTTGTTCGTTAAGCACATCAACGTGTGCTGTAAGTACTGAGACACGCATTTACAAGGATCGCCTTTGAAATCCTGTGGTGGGAGAGCAACAGTCATTTTCTTGAGGTTATACCTCGAGGCTATTTTGTTTAAATCCCGGATTCAGTGTAGCTCATACCAGATGAAATGACATCTCACGCCTTGCATCATTATCTGCAGCCCGGCGATGAGGAGGCTGGCTGCATGCTGTGGAGGGGAAAGTCAATTCATCTAAGTTTACGTTTGCATAAATATTCATGTCGTAGGCTGATATGAATATTCATAATTGTATGCATCGTGGCAAGGGGGTTGAAGAAAATCACCTACCCTAAAATATGATTGTGTGTGTTTATCTAGATGACTGCAACTAGACTTCATGTAAGGTTTTTCTACACAGAACAATATCATAGCACCGTCTACAGCATGCATACGTGTCGCCTCCCCGTTTCTTCTCTCCTCTGTGTATGTGATCGGGATGTAGAGTGCGTCTGCGCCACATTGTTAAGGCCGATCTGGCGAGCCCTGAATCTGTATCGATTTCCATTCCCCGGCCTCTGCTTTCCATCTCTGGAGCTGCGCCATGCAGCCATGCAACCCCCTCCATCTCAACCATGCAACACCATTTCTCCCATTAACAGCTCACCCTTCATAACATACAACAGAATGACTAATACACGCACGCTCTCACGCTGGCCTGCTGCACACCTCGCCTGACGCTCTGGTCAAAACAGTGAAATGCTGACTTTTAATTTTGAGGGGGTTAGTAGCCCAGCTCTATGTCTGTGATAGAGGCGGATTAGCAACACCAGACGACTTAAAGTTCACAGTCGTCCAATCTCTTTTCACTCATTACACATCCCACACACAGTGTTCTGGCCAAGTCGACCTTATTATTCAAATAATATCATTTTAATAGAAATCAGATTAACAGAAGCAGGAGTTACACACACACACACACACACACACACACACACACACACACACACACACACACACACACACACACACACACACACACACACACACCTCTCTCTTTCCAATTCACACGGGGGGCGTGCATATAGCAATTATAAATGCAGTAGAGGTCTGGACTGTGTACAGTCTCGAAGACCGTCTCTTCTTTTTCAGATGATCAATTCCTATGCTACTCCGTCGCCCCCTCGCCAAACCGGATCGATAGAAGAGAATGACCTTTAAATCAAATTGCTGGCAGAGTCGACTGAATGCACGCGGCTAGCATCACAGGGTTAAATGGCACAGCGTGCGCCCCCTCCCCTTATTCTCAGGCAAATATACAAAGGGCCCAAACCTAAGAAAATCATAATTCTATCTCAATATTCGTCCTTGCCCTCTGGAGTCACACGTGGGGTAAACACGGCGTTGGTCTGTGCGCGAAGATGAAGATACAAATCTGTGGCTTTTGACCCGCCACAATCTGCAGTGGTTTACATAAGAGCCAAAGCAAGTGGCGGTTCCAAAGAGCAGGCTGTTGTGCAATTAAAATGTTGACCAGAGCACATCACAGCATTATGTCGATGGAACTCAGCGCGTTGTTATGTAACGCCGGGATGCCCCAAAACTGAGTCTGCTCCGTGCGTGCGGCGCGCCTGCACTCAAATAGGTAGCACTGTCTTTCATGCAATGACTCACAGTGTGTTATAATAATTTCCCAGTTACAGAGTTAGTATAAAAGGTCAAATCTTCCACTTTATCTAACCTGTTTTATCTAAACACTTAGACTGATGATCCCACCTTCTTCCCCTCAGATTTGATTCTTACTGCAAACAACTGTGGTGGTCGTGTGATTTTTGCTGATGTAACGTGTCAGATGTCGCTGCTCCCACAGAGAGGAGTCTGGTACCTCATATCAAGAGCGTTGGGAAACAAGTAACGGATTACTCCGTGTTGGTCCAGCGCGCGCTTAAGTGAGGCAGCTGTGTGTCCGCACACTTTATCTGACGCCCTGACAGGCCATCGGTTATTAAAGGCCCCTTAATGGTTTTTTTTAATGCGCAGCTTAAGAACACAAGGCAAGGACAATGTCCATGCAATTAAAGACAAGTGAAGGCACACACCGAATTGAACAGTGCACGTTTTCTAAAACAGCAAGAAGTTTAAGAATTGAATCTACTATTAGGTGTTAAAATTAGATGTTTGTATGTCGAGGCAGATTGTTCCACTTATTTCTTGCCGGGATTCACATGTTTTAATTTGGAAAACTAAACAAGTGGCAATGTTTTGGGGTGAAAAGGAAGAATAGCCTACATAGCTTATATTTTCCTTATTATCTAATAAAATCGTCTCTGGAACAGTTTCATTCATTGAAGGACAAATAAGATTTTGAGAGCCAATGCATGATTAAATGAGGTGTTAAAACGGACATTTTTGCAGTCTGTAAAATAATCGTTTAGTCTCTTTTTTTTTTAGATTGAATGATTCATCTGCGCCTGAGTGTAAAAATAAAGCAGCAGGTAAATACGGACATGTTTCCTGCTGACGAGAGCCAGCAGATGGTTTGCACTGAACCTCTGTAAGTCTTTCTGCAGGGTCGATCTCAACAAAACCGCAAACACACATGCACGCGCGCGCGCACACACACACACACAGCTTATCGTACCCACAGATGCAACCCGAAACTCCGGTTGGGCAACCCCATAAAGATCAACAAAGGAACAAAACGACTGTGAAATCAATTGATGAATGAATCGATGTCGGCGCATATAGCCTTTATTTTATTAAATATAACGAACAGGCTTCGGGTTATTCTGAAGTTAATAATTTGTTTAATTTGTTGCTTTACTGAGCCGATATGAAAACGCTGACTTTTGTTTATTCACTTAGTTTTTCAGGGTTTCTGAAAGTGTGTGTGTGTGTGTGTGTGTGTGTGTGTGTGTGTGTGTGTGTGTGTGTGCGTGCGTGTGTGTGTGTGTGTGTGCGCGCGCGTGTGTGCGTGTGCGTGCGTGCGTGTGTGTTGATTGCAACATTTTTCTTTTGACAGACAAAAATGTATTACAGATGAACAGACTACAGCCTTTTTATAATGCGTAGACTACATATAAACTCTAAAATTATTATTATTATTATTATTATTTAGCCTACATTGTAATGCTTGTTTTTCCTACTATTATTATTTCACCACATCTGTTTTCATTAGTGGTTGGAATTGTTGTGCACAGAATTAATTATTAAAATGATTTGGGACTGTGCTGAAATAAACAAATAAATAGACTAAATTCTCAGAGGAATTAGACACTTTTAAACGAATTTAATTTTCAAAAGGCAACAAATTAAACTTTGGGAAATTAAACCTTATATAGCCTAATAAACCCTAATAAAAAATGAACCATATAAAAAGAGACTAAAGTGCCACACACTTTATCTATTTCAATCTAATATACTTTGTTTAGCATTGCGGGGAAATATATAAATGCAATTAGGTCGCCGCAATAAGGGTTGGTGTAGAAATATTTCTGTTGACTCTGTCTTCACATGATTGAGTGAGAAGTGTATTGAGAATCTCGAAAATTCCTGCGTATTGAAAACCTGTCTGTCTCCCCGTGGAGAGTAAACAAGTATCATCTGACTGCAGATCAGTTTGCTGATTCTCCTGCGACTAATAAGAAATTAACAGACGAGTGACAGCTGCCATTTGGAGAATAAAAACATATCTCGATGAATCCCGTGATGTAACTTGTCTAAATATGTACAACTCGACATTAGTGGTGCACATATAGAAGATGGCAGACTTTAACCTAATTCAACCGGGAGGCATCCTCACAAGAACACAAATGTCCATTAGGCCTAGTTTAGGCTTATTTTCTTCCTCGCATCTGTTTTCTTTGTGTCTCACTATAAATGAGCCTCTGACAGATTTACGCAGCTTTAAAAGGCGTGTAAACTCTCTATACAGCAAATGAAAAGGAGCGTAAAGGGAGTTTAAGTCCTGGCACACGGTTTTCCATCCGCATGAAGCCCCAGACGTGCGGGTCTATTGACCGGCCACAGAGCCTCCCCACCCGCCGCTCACCCACACCCACACCCCATCCAAAAGAGACCCCTCCGAATGTTAATGCGTTGCAATTCGTTGTTTATGGGATTAACTGAATTTTAAAGCTGTTAAATTGTGACTATTTTTTATTATGTGAGTAAGAAAGCCAGCTTTTATTTTTTAACTTTCACAATCAGGATTCAATTCAAGCATAATTCGTCTAAATTCCTCAACGTAAAGAAGCTCCATAATGCATTCATAAATTACGCATGCACGCACGCTCACACGCACACACGCGCGCACACACACACACACACACACACACACACACACACACACACACACACACACACACACACACACACACACCTGTTGTTTGTGGGGAATGACACCGTGGTAGGCCTGCCTGTCTCTACAAAATAAAGCGTCATGATCATTGCCGCTACCACGCATAACTGGTCAAAGCAATTATGAATTAAATCAATGATAATCGCAGATACGAGTATCACTCTAACAATGGAGGCACTCATACAAATAAATGGCACATGCGGACCAAGGCTGCTATTAAACTGGCAAAAATAATAATAATAATGCAGGTGAAAATTCAGTCATACGGTTTCTCTCAATCATGAGCTTAAATGGCTGAGTGCATTTCATTATCTAAAACCTCATAAGGAGCGTGATCATCGCAGGCAGCAGCCTGTGCTGATTATTGAATTTTTTTCTTCCTTAGGTTTTACCACTGGGTTGCTAATAACACGTTGGTGTGAAAAACAGAGCTGAATAAAATTATATTTCTGTTATATTTATGCATTTGTGCATCTCAAACTGACAGACAACATAAAATAGTCAGTTTACCATACACCCTATGTTTTCAAATTAGGCCAGTGCATGCATGCTGGCTGTAATAGATGATGGAGCAAATCTAAGAGGTAGAAGTAAACTGTTGCAGGCATGCAGGCAGCTGGACGGCTGAGGTGGGATGTGGGCGAAGGTGTAACTGAGTTCAAGTTGAGTGTTATTGAAATGCTGGAGAAGGAATGCCTCGCAGCTGAGTCGCTGCCTCGCTGGAGAATACAAACAAACACATTGTGCCGCTTTATCAGTATATTAACACCAATTCTCACTCATTACATTAAGGGGTATTGAGCTGGAAGTGTTTTGGTCTGGCGAGAGAGAGAGAGAGAGAGAGAGAGAGAGAGAGAGAGAGAGAGAGAGAGAGAGAGAGAGAGAGCTTGGCATTGCCCCTGCAGCACATGCAGAATTAAATAAATGCCATCGTATACAGAGAGGGCCGTGCGGGTATACATCAATCTTTAAGGCAACAGTCCATGCGAAACAACAGAGACATTACTTAATAAATAGACTAAAGCCTAAACATCAAATTGCCCAATAATGCTTCTTATATTCCGGAGTAGAGCATGCAACTACAAGCAAACTGGTCCTGCATAGGATGAGGACAAGATTGCCTTCCAACAATAAACGGGATGCAGAGTGTGTGGGGTGCGTGTGTGTGTGTGTGTATGTGCGTGCGTGTGTATAAACACGCCGAACCGTAACCGGTGAACATGCTTAATGGTAAATTAATTAAATCAGCAGATGTTGATCTCGTGTGCGTATACGGGGATCGCAAAAAGCGCTGCAGGATTGGAGGCATGGTAACCGAAGAGAATCATTTTAGATGCAGATGTGCAATCGTGGTTTCATAAAACACTATAGGCATCATATTAGGCCGTTTGACTTTCTCATTATAAGCAGGAAGGGCAGTGGCGATCAATACATGATTAATGCTGAAGATGGACTCACATCTGCAGGGACAGAGGCGGCCTGAGACAGCTGTGGACACGCGGTATAAACATATGCAGGCAGAACAGGTGATGATCGTGTAACGTGAGGGTTCGGTATGTGGTGGTGGATCACTCTTTATAACAATAAACAGCAGGATGGAGACGGATGACTTTCTCAAGTGGTACTTTACTGAACACAGTGACATAGACTGAACTCCACTCACAACAGCACTTCCTTGTCCCGACCTTCCACATGACTGAACTAACCAATCAGAAGCGAGAACTTAGACTGAGGTAAACGTGAGGTAATCAGAGAGGCAGATTCAACAGAACTGACTGACTGTGTTAAATATGTAAACATGTAAATATGTAACTAACTGTGTAACATAAATATATAAACAATTAACTGACTAAACGTAAATACATTTCTAATAAATTAACTCAAATATAAATTATATTAAATTCTGAGCCTTACAACTTTCAAATATGGATTAACTCCACTTCTAAACCTTACATTTCCTCCCCCTCCCACAAAAGAAACGTCCGCGTTTCTAGGTAAATAAAGAAACAAACAAGGAAACCAAAACGTAACTGTAAACAATAACAATAAAGCAACTGTGTCACTTCAGAACATAGTCTTCAAGGAATCTGGGAGGTCTAACTGGACGTTTCCCAGGGCGTAGCAAAGAACCAGAACCTCGAGGAGTAGAAGAAGGGACAGTGTCAAACTGCCGTACTGGGCCAGAGGGGAGGGCAGACCAAGACTGAGCCAGGGTAGAGCGGGATTGGGGCTGTGGTCGGGGTTGTGGATGCCCAGTAGGAGGGACTAATGGGGGAGTACTGCTGTGGCCAGATAAATCGTAGCTCTTCGTTGATGCCATTTTTGAAGGCTTAAAGGGCAAAGCACCTGACAATGCAGTCAAGCGAGGGAGGTGAGACTGCAAAGAGTCACATGTAGGTGTCTCATGTCCACGATCTGGCACAGGCGCATGGTAGGGCCTGAGACGGTTGTAGTGGACCACCTGGGACTTATCAGACTGATCCAGGAGGTAGTGAATCCTGTATGTCACTCCAGGAGAATCCACATCACATCCAAGGCACTCTAATATTTCAAAGGGGCCTTTCCAGTGAGGAGCGAGTTTTTGTTTTGCTGTAGTGGGGTCATTTAACCAGACAAGGTCTCCAGGAACATAGGGAGAGTGCTTAACACTCTTGTCATACTGTCGTTTCTGCTGATTGTGGGCACAATCTCTGTTCCATGCAGCAGAACTGAAAGCGGACTGAAGTTTCCGCGTCAATTGAGCAACATAGTCAGCAGGAGAACCCGTAGTAGACAAAGATGGTGTGTTGTTAGGTAACAGCATGTTGGCAGGCATCCTGGCTTCGTGACCATGTGTGAGGAAGAATGGCGTGAAACCTGTTGTAGAGTGCGGGTTGGTATTGTAAGCCAAGGCAACTTGGTTGAGGCAGTCATCCCATTCACCAGGTTGTTGAAGAAGTGTCTTGGCTAACTGATCAATAAGTGTTCTGTTGAACCTCTCAATCATGCCATCACACTGAGGATGATACGGGCTGGTTCGTGTTTTCCGCACGCCCAGCAGTTCACACAGATGCTTCACCAGGTCAGACTCAAACTGACGTCCCTGATCAGTGTGAAGCATTTCCGGGATGCCATGTTCACAGATGAAGTTTTCAAACAGACATTTGGCAACTGTTATGGAGCGCTGGTCTGGAATGGCATAGAGGTTGACATACTTGGAGAAATAATCTTGGACAACCAGCACATACCTGTTCCCACGACTTGTGACGGGGAGCTCAAGTATATCAGCTGCAACCTTTTGGAATGGCTCAGTAGCAACAATTGTTTTCATTGGAGCTCTCTGATGAGGTGAGGGACTCCGTCTGGCGTCACATGGAGTACATTGCTTGCACCACATCTTGATGTCACGTGACATAAAGGGCCAGTAGCACAGTTGCTGAGCCCGTTTCAGGACTTTATCAGCAGAGAGATGACCAGCTACTGGATTTCCATGCAGCATCTGCAGAACAGTGTCTTTCAAAGCCTGAGGGACAATCATTTGACTGAGCACTGATTTTGTGGATGGGTTGAAAACATTACGACAGAGTACACCATTATGAAAGGTAAGTCTGTGGAACTCATGCCAAAGTGCCTTCTCAGCAAGTGTGCGTTTTTTCATGCGCCAGTATGGTGGTTTCTGTCCTTTAACTTTCCAGCCAATGACCTCTGACAGTATGGAGTCTTGCTGTTGTTCCTTTTTGAAATCCTCTTCAGGGAACTGAAGCACAAATGTGGAGGAGACAGACTGTGAAACACACCGTGAGGAGGCTGGAGGAGGCTGTGGTCCAGTCTGGTTACAGCAAACTGGCTTTGTATCAGTACTGCAGAGGCTGTGATGTACAGAACTGACAGGACTAGACAGACTTACAAGACTCAGACTAGAATGGCTCTTTTCAGAGTGTGGATTACCAGGATCACTGGAGAAGGCGCTCTGCTCTGTTGGTCTGATGTCAGAAGGGCGACGTGACATTGCATCTGCGTTGAGGTGACTGTGGCCATCCCTGTGAATTACAGTCCATTCAAATGGATCAAGTTCAAGAGCCCAGCGTGCACGACGACCAGTTCTGTCATTGTCAATGGGTATTTTCCTGAGACCCAGGAGAGGTTTGTGGTCAGTGACAATAACAAAGGGCTGTTTGTAAAGGTAGTGGCGGAAATGTCGCACGGCCCAGACAATGGCCCAGAGTTCTCTGTCATATGTTGACCATTTTCTTTCCGCTTTTGTGAGGACATGACTAGCATAAGCAATCACTTTTTCTCGATTCCCTTGCCTCTGAGCAAGCACAGCACCAATAGCAGAGCCTGAAGCATCTGTGTAGAGGGAGAATGGCACAGTAAAGTCAGGGAATGCAACCACTGGAGGGTTTGTGAGTGCATGTTTCAGGTAAATAAATGCATCCTGACATTGAAAAGTCCATTTGAAAGGTGCATTCTTCTCTGTGAGGGCGTGTAGGGGGACACTGTGATGTGCAAAGCTTTGGATGAACTTGCGGTAATATGAACAAAGTCCCAGAAATGCTCTCACTTCCGTAGCTGACCGTGGAGTAGGCCAGTCTTGAACACTTTTCACATTCCGCGGGTCTGGCTGAATGCCGTCTTTGGATACAACATGGCCCAGAAACTGTACCTGATCTCTGGCAAAACAGCATTTTGAGGGATTCAGCTTCAGGCCACTCGACTGGAATCTGGAGAGAATTTCTTCCAGGTGCTGGAGATGTTCACTGAAAGAACGGCTGTAGATGAGGACATCATCCAAATACACTAGGCAGGTTTTCCATGGGAGGCCACGAAGTACCATTTCCATCAAGCGCTGACATGTGGCTGGAGCGTTGGTGAGACCCATTGGCATAACCTTAAAGTGATAAAGGCCACTACCTGTTGTGAATGCTGTTTTTTCACGGTCTTCCTCCTGCAGCTCAACTTGCCAATAGCCATGTTGCAGGTCCATTGTGGAGAACCAGGCAGAGCCTGACAAAGCATCCAGTGCGTCGTCGACTCTCGGAAGAGGGTGGGAATCTTTGATTGTCACTGCATTGAGTTTTCTATAGTCCAGGCAGAAACGCCATGTGCCATTTTTCTTGCGCACCAAAACAACTGGTGCAGCCCAGGGACTGTAGCTTTCTTCAATGACATCCGCTTTTAACAGGTTCTCAACTTGAGTCTGTATTTCAACTCTCTGTTCTGGTGTCACTCTGTAGGCTCTCTGTTTAATTGGTGTGGCATCACCGGTGCGGATTTGGTGCTTGATGATGCTCGTGCGACCTCTGTCCTCTGAGTGTCTACTGAATACTGCTGAGTATTTCTGAAGCAGTAATTTCAGAGACTGAACCTGGGAAGGTGACAGGTTGCTGTCATTTAGCTGGACAGATGGAGCTAAATCATGTACGGGGGAGGTTGCACCCCCTGTCCCTTCAACTGATATGTCAACAGATGAAGCCGAATGAAATTCACCCAGGTGTTGACCTGAATGCAGCTCAACGTCATCTCTGGAGGGATTTAAGATTCGAACAACAGTTGTGCCATTTTGAACCTCACTGAGAGAATGTGCCACAATGATGTCACACGATGGATTGGGCATGAGAACACCATAGTAGTCAGTTGGCATGGGAGAAGCAGGTGTAGCTGCTGAAACACAGGCTGTGATGAGGGTTTCACTCATAGCTGGAATCTTAGTGGGCGCTAGCACAGACACATTACAGCAGGCGGCCACTTCATGTCCTTTGGGCAGGAGAGGAATTTTCATGTCCCAAAGTTGCAGCACTTTGTTTTTGATGTCAAGGAGGGCATGGTGTTTCCGCAGAAAATCGAAACCAAGAATGACTGGCTGGCAAGCACCTCTGAGAATTTCAAAGTCCTGTTGCCATACCTGATGTCCAAGTCTGATCCCAATTGTTAACTTGCCTAAAATGTCCAGGCACTGTCCATTGACTGAGCGAGCTGGCAGAGAGGAGGGTGTCATGGGGCGTTTTCTCAATGCTGGGTGAGAGTTACGAAAATCCTCGCTCACAATGGAGACAGTAGAACCAGAGTCAATTAAAGTGCACACTTCAATGCCCTCAACAATAGCCAAGATTGTAGAAGAGACAGAATCATCAGGGTGTGAGTCATTCTTGTCAGGCATCAACTTGGGGGAATCATTCGGGGGCTGTGAGACAGTAGCTGATGTTTGCCCCTCAACAGCAGCTAATGGAAGTTTCCCTGACGGTTGGAGCCAGAGTGTGGATATCTTTCAGGAGACTGGAAGCGAACACTGCCTCTAGCGTGTGGACTTGCATCTCTGTTCCTCCGCGGAGCAGGACTAGGGCTGCGTCTGTATCTGTTCGTGTCATCGTTGTCATGGCGACCATACATGGAGTACTGATAGGACTGGCGTGAGGGAGAGTGATGCCGGTCACGTCTGTCATTGTCATGCCATTGACTGTCTCTCTGAGTAACAGGGGAAGGAGGACAACGTTCATAGCAGGACCCTGGATCACGACCATGATGCTGCTCATGTGAGTAATTGTCTCTGCGATGTTGTCTGTTATGGTAGGGTTGTGGAGAGACACTGCGTGCACTGTATCGAGCATCGTTGGAGGAAAACCTTTCAGGTTTGGAGTCTACACGCTGAGTGAGGTAACTGTGTTTCTCTCGTAACAGGTGTACTTCACTTTGTAAGCTGTTGACAGTAAGAGTCAGCTGCTCAACTGCATGCAGAAGCTTGTCAACAGTAGGGTTAGGACGAACCATAGCTACCTGCTCTGAAGATTGGGTGTGTGGAGACCCTACAGTCGTTAGTTGGAGAGCTGCACGTGCTCTCTCACAGCGGCTGGCAATACGTAGGGCTTCCTCAAGATCCTCCGCACCCATCTCATGGACTTTAGACTGAAGATTCGGGTCCAAGCCAGCAACAAAGCGGCGAAATTTTTCACCCTCTAGTGCATTGTGGTCATAGTTGGGGAAAGCTTCTAATACAAGACGAGTAATGTCTGCACTGTACACATCCAAACTTTCACCTGGTCGACGAGGTCGAGCATTCACATGTGTCTGAAAGAATGGCAGGGAGTATATTGGTCCAAAAACGTCCCTGAGTTTCTCCTTAACTGAATCATAGTCCCTCTGGGTCGAAGAAGGAAGGCTGTCCCAATACAAAAATGCAGCATCCGCTAGGCGAGTAGGGAGGACGGAGGCCATCACCGTAGGCAGATCCGTATCAGTTGAACTCATAGCCTGCACTGCCACTTCAAAGCGTCGAGACCAACTTGTGAATGATTCAGTCCCATCTCCTTTAAAAGCGGGTGGAAGATCAATTTTCAGGGCACTGGAGACAGTGTGTGTGGCTAGAGAAGCAGCACCTGCCGACGTAGCATCTTGCCGTCCTTGAGAGGGAGGAGGCTGCAGCACAGCTTCACTTTCATCAGCCGACATGGTGACAAAATGTCCAGTCCAAAAATCACAAAAAAAGCACGGAAGGTAGAAAAAAAAAAATACTGCAAAAGTCCTTTAATATCTCCAAACTAGTTAGTAGTTAATCCACTGCTCTCAAAGAGTGTAAAATCCAGATGGCGCAAAAAAAAGTGACCACATCCACAGTTCGTGGGAATTAAACTCACCAAATGCGCAAAGACCACCAAAATAACACCACGCTGCCACCAAATGTAACGTGAGGGTTCGGTATGTGGTGGTGGATCACTCTTTATAACAATAAACAGCAGGATGGAGACGGATGACTTTCTCAAGTGGTACTTTACTGAACACAGTGACATAGACTGAACTCCACTCACAACAGCACTTCCTTGTCCCGACCTTCCACATGACTGAACTAACCAATCAGAAGCGAGAACTTAGACTGAGGTAAACGTGAGGTAATCAGAGAGGCAGATTCAACAGAACTGACTGACTGTGTTAAATATGTAAACATGTAAATATGTAACTAACTGTGTAACATAAATATATAAACAATTAACTGACTAAACGTAAATACATTTCTAATAAATTAACTCAAATATAAATTATATTAAATTCTGAGCCTTACAACTTTCAAATATGGATTAACTCCACTTCTAAACCTTACAATCGTTTACTCATCTTCCTCTCCAGCCCATCTCTGATTTTAGTCCACAAAGAAAGCTGGATCATCACGCTTCCTTCCTTCCTTCTTGGTGTATTTTCGTGTCTCCACCCCTTCATGAATCTCCTCTCCGGGCCCACTCCCCTCCTCCGAGGCATAATTAATTGGACGAACTGAATTTCACACACGAATTATTCACGAATCTATCGATCCATATTGAACACCCAGGGCCTTTCTCTTAACCTCGCTTGGTTTGTCGTGAAGCAAAGAATATTAATGTCATCAGTGGAATAGAAATGGGCCTAAGTCATAGCCGTTTCCATCCGAGCAGAAAGGCGTTAGCAGAAAAATATCACTCATTAAGGAATTTGAGAGTTTAAGAGAAAAGACTGCGTGGCCCTCCAGTCGATGCAAAAGGCCCTTGAATTGACATTCATGGGGATAAACGGAGCTTTTTTTGTATTCATGGCATATAATATAACAATAATATTGTAGTAGGCCTAAATAAAATGTAAAACTAAACATGCACCTAAACATTGAAACCCAGGCCTTGTGAATCAGACTTTGTATGTTTGTGAGGAGCCTGAGGGATCCATTCAAAGTAGGTCAGCTCCTGTTCACAGCTCCATATAGCAGTAATAGAAATCACATTTCTCTGTGCCAGTGTAGCAGCAGGGTGTACACCTCAGAAAACACTCAACACCAAACCAGGATTTCTGCTCTTGTCCGGCTGCTCTTTGTGCATGAGTTTATGTCCGTCTCTCTGCTCGGTGCCTACTGTAGCTCTAAAAGCTGCAATGATCGATTTTTTTTTCTTTTCTACGCCGAGCTTGGTTCAGTAATCAGGGCCCCCTTCCTCACCGATCGATCGATATTGATTACTAAATCCAGCGCCTGTAGCAAAGGCAGCGCACTATGGCGCCCCGTGCAGCCTGGGCCGCGGCGAGAGCGACACCTGCCGACCGGCGCGGCATAAAGCAAGCGGTCGATGAGGTGGCAGGACGTGACTCGGCGGTGGAAAGATGTGGCGAGAGAAGCTGGGACTGTCTGAGCTTGTTGTGGAGGCACATTAACAGAGAGACGCCCCCTCCCATGGCTCACTTATTATGTGCTTCTTTCACACTAAAAGGCAAGATTTGTGTCTCCTTAATCTTAACCTCTGGGGATTTAAAGAGAATCAAGTCCTAAAAGTTGTAAATAAAAAATAATGACCATAGTAAGTGTCCAAAGCATTTACCCCCTAGATTTCATGGCTTCTTAAAACTGTCCATTAATAGATTGTATTATTATTATTAGATAGATCCATGTTGATTTTACTGCCTGAAAAGACACATTCAAATTTAGACTATTCATGACACGTAAATGTACAGTGGAAAGTAAAGAATAAGTAAATTAAGCTCCCTTGATTCATTGTCATCACAAGAAAAAAAGTGTATTTATGACAAGAAAACACCCAAAATCAAACACATTTATATGGCGTAAGTGTGTCTGTGTGTGTGTGTGTCTGTGTGTCTGTGTGTGTGTGTGTGTGTGTGTGTGTGTGGCTACTTACACACATACCTTTGCAAGGTCACACATCTGGACAAATCACAGAAGAAAAAAGCCATGCACTGGAGGGAAGTGAAGGTATTCAGACCAACAGGAAGCTGCATAAAATAAATGGAACATCAGTGTGGACTTAAATATTGGGATACATCTATATTGATATTAACTGTATTGCTCCAGAGGAAGTTATTCTAAAAGCAAAGTCCCAATATAAAAAAAATGCTGTCACTGTATACTAATACACAATTTATAATCAAGTTATATCTAGTAATGAGTATTGACAAAGATGTATCTGCAAAAACAAAACAAAAAATCTCAAAATATGTAAAGTATTTTTACCTTTTAGCTGGTATCGGCTCCAGCCCTCCCACGACCCTGAATAGGATAAGCGGTTACATATTATTAATGGATAGATGGATTTTCACCTTTTATAATAATCACAGTTCACTCTCTTTTCAGTGATGCTGAAGTCTGCTATCTGTGGAGGCAAAACAGTGCACATCAGCACTTGCTGCTCCTCGCTGGTCTTCAAACAGACTTCACTGCATGTTTAGGCTCATTGTCCTGCTGGGAAACGAATCCTCTTCCACACAAGTTGTAGCCAGAGGGGATGGCACGTCTTTGCTGAGTAGAAGTGGTAGATCCACCTCGGCCTGTGGGGAGCTTATGCAGTGTTAGTCCCTACATGTGGAACAAGCTGAGCATCCTCACATGTAGACATTTCTAAAATCCTGTTCACAAACGTAAACAAGAATTTTCCACGGTTTAAAAATTAGGTAGACTGGCTTTGTTGAAGAAAAAAAAAAAAAAAAAAAATATATATATATATATATATATATATATATATAAAATACTGGCTGCACATTCCAACCATTTTAGTTTTACTACCTAAAGCATGTGTTTGTTGCTCATCTGGTTTTGGTTCATGGATGCATATGTTCTGTTTTTGTCAGCTTAATATATTGGTTACCAGTTCAACTAGAGTGTGTATTAGTTTTGCTTTGGAATACCTCATTATAAACTTTCAATTAAACTGCATTTAGGAGCTGGGATGGATTTTCACCACTGAGGAAAACTATGTGACCTCAGAGGCTTTAATTTCTGGTTCAATTTAATCTCTTCTGACACTGGCAAGGTTAACTGGAAAACATGATCGAGTGAGTGTGTGTGTGTGTGTGTGTGTGTGACTATATTATCAGTGTCTGGTTTATTAGTAGTTTGATGATCAAAACAATTCACACTATATATTTTAGGAGCATACATTTGATAAAACCTTACCTTACATTTGAATGCTTAAAAAAAGTATTACCCGAGTAAACTTTAAAAATAAAACAAATTATAAACATTTCTTTGTGGTGGACTCAGACCAGAATGTGTTTTCAAAGATGATGTTGTCATATTGATGAATAACAAATAGATATTTTCTAATAAATCCATCATACGAGTCGGCTTGCAAACGCTTCTCCCTGAAAATGTTGATAATATCTTGCTAGGTAGGTCCGTGTCACTTGAAGACATGCATGTTCAGGGTTATAAAGTCCTTAAAGTTATTATCGTTGTAGTGAAAGCAGGCATTATCCTCGCAGCTTTAATGGCCTGTCCTGCTCATCCTGTAGCATCTACTGAGCCTTAAAGGACAATTCCGGCGCAAAATGAACCTAGGGGTTAATAACACATGGGTACCGAGTCAACCGTTCTCTGGGATATGTTTTCATACTAATCGAATGTGACCAGTTTTAGCGCTAACCGCTAATTAGCTTGTAACGCTAGTAGTCAGGGCACTGGTAAAGTAAAAAGAAATCGCTATTTCTATACCACTAACAAGGCTCGAACGCCGTGTAACCAGTAACATAGCTCAAGCATGTTCATGGTTCGACTGGTTGGTTCCCAAGATGGCGCCTGTCTGTATACGCGAACGGTACTGTCTTTATAAACTATCTTTTTAATAAACTGTCTGTACACTTACAAAAGTTCTCAATGCTTCGGTTTACCTGTAGGGACCCTCATTATGCTACCGTGGAAGTGTGTGTGGTGCTATTTTGAGCCTCGTTAGTGGTATAGAAATAGCGATTTCTTTTTACTTTACCTGTGCCCCGACTACTAGCGTTACAAGCTAATTAGCGGTTAGCGCTAAAACTGGTTACATTCGATTAGCATGAAAACATATCCCAGAGAACGGTCGACTCGGTACCCATGTATTATTAACCCCTAGGTTCATTTTGCACCGGAATTGTCCTTTAACTCACTGAGACAATGTGAATATTTCAGGTCAACTCCAAATGATAAAATTACATCATCCTTCTCCTCTTCCTCATGAATACCCGTAACCCGATAATAAATAAAACATATGATGATGATATACATTCTGTACGTACAAGCATGCATTAAGACACATTTGTGTGTGGCATATTAGCATGTTTGTGATGTATATAGCTTCAGTGTTGATGTGAAATATGCATATGATGGATTGGCTCTTGTGCAGGTTAGACATCTGTAGTAAACAGATTGGACTGCAATGGCTGATCAATGGCCTCTGTTCCACTGTAATTAGACACACAGCGCCACTGCTTGGCTCCAGCCACTTCAGCATAATCACAGCCTCCCCCCCAAACACACACACACACACACACACACACACACACACACACACACACACACACACACACACACACACACACACACACACACAGTAGAACATAGAGAGAGAAAAAAAGTCTTTAAATGCATCAAGACACACACACACACACACACACACACACACACACACAGCATGAGAGTAAGACATTATTGAAGGAGTATGAAAGTATTAGACAATACCAATGGCACCAGGTGGAGACCACACAGGGATGGCATCTTTCTCTCTCCAATTTGCTCGCATTTTATTGAGACAGTAGGGAAGCTGAGAGGGACACACAGTCCGTTCTGGCAGGATTCGATCCACAGTCAGCAGGGGAACATGTGGCTGCAGAGGTGGTGCCTTAACCACACACACACACACACACACACACACACACACACACACACACACACACACACACACACACACACACACACACACACACACACACACACACACACACACACACACACACACACACACACACACACACAGCGTCCTTTCTGCCTTTTTACCCTGCACCTGTCTGCTGCTTTCCACCCGTCTCCTATGAATACTTTGAGTTACAACACACTTACCCACAATGCAACATTCTGTTAACTATTACATTCTGTGTTTGCTGCCTACAACCCCACCACCCCCCTCCCAAATGTGAGAGAGTACACTTGGTGTGTTTTCTTTTGAAAATTACTCTGTGTATGGGAAGGGGCTCATAGCAGCCGGTACATGCACCTCTCGAGTGTTTGTGTTTGGGGAAGGGGGGGGGGGGGGGGGTTGGGTGGGTTATAAATACCCTCTCAGAGCTCAATAGAGTGGGCTCCAGTGGGCTCTGTTTGAAGTAGCAGACTGTAGACCTGCTGGGGGGATTCTGACCTCAGTCCCTACAGAGATCCCCCCAATTCCTACAGCAAAGTCGGTCAATATCTCTCTCTCCTTCACTCGTTGCCCCTCCCTCCTCTTCTCAGCTCTTCTCTTTAGCTCTTACACACACACACACACACTTTGTCTTACTCCTCCACCTCTTCTGTTCTTTTCTCTCCAACCTTTTCTTTGCCTGCGTCTGCCCCTCCTCTATCTCTCATTCCCCACACACACACTTGCACACAAACTGCTTACTTTTGTGCAACAGTCACTCAGTCCCCCATTGCGACTCAAACTGCATTAATATTGAATCAAACAGCAGTGTCTCCAGCTAGCAGGCAACAGCCAGTACCAATCCCCCCCCACCCCCTGCTCATCCCATCTTTCTCTCACCGCAGGCTGGCTCCCTGTCTGCACTCTGCAGGATGGAAGGAATATTCCCACTGGGCAGGAGGCATGGATTAGCTTTAAATCAACTTTAATACGGCAATAGAGATGGAGCTGTAGAATCTCTGCTCTGTGTATAAACTAGTTTTTATGTGTTTAAGTATTGGCTTATAATACATTTAGTTACTTTACTTCCCTCCACCTTCTGTCTTTGCCATCTGATCATGAAAATAATCACTTTTGTATATTTACCTTGATTTGTGTTCTCTTTCCCCTCTTTGCCTCCCACTCTCATCCCCATCCCTCCCACCGCTGCCATCCACACCAAGCCTGCAAGCGCAAAGAACAGGAGCAACACAAGGACCGCAACACGACGCCCAAGAAACAGCGTCTGGTCTTCACTGACCTGCAGCGGCGCACACTCATCGCCATCTTCAAGGAGAACAAGCGTCCATCCAAGGAAATGCAGATCACCATCTCCCAGCAGCTCGGCCTGGAGCTCAGCACCGTCAGCAACTTTTTTATGAATGCGCGCCGCCGCTGCGTGGACCGCTGGCACGATGACCATGGTGCCAGCCCCGGGCAGCCGGGCACATCTGCCACCACCTTCTCCAAGGCCTGAGAGGAGGAGAGGACCTTCAGAGGGCCGGGGAACTGGTTGGAACAACAGGCAACATGGAAAATTGGCTGTGAAACCTGTCTATAACAACTCTACCTGGCCTGGGCCGTCTGAATGTGTCCTCTGCCCAAAAAATCCTTTGTGCCATGCAATCATCTTTTTTGTCAGTCAGGATTTCAAGCTCTCACCTGAAACAAGCATAATCTAAAAGGTGAATTGTGAAGTCAGGTCCACTCTGCATTACTCACATAAGGACAATCATTGATTCTGTCTTTTTTGAAAGAAATTTTTTAAGGCATCTGACAAAGTAAAGAGACACCAAAGATTTGATGTTTTTGTTGGACGGTATCAGACATATTGCCAGTCTCCTTCCACCACCCAAGTAGCCACTGATTTAGATTTTTCTTCCAACTCACCTCCTTTGTGTCTGCCTCTTTAGTCTCTCTCTCATCCCCTCTACGCCGGCACACGGAAGCAACAAGGGCGAAAGAACGGCAATAAATCTGACAACAGAACAGCACATAGCCTTATTATCCAAGCCCCATCCTGCTCACACAAGGCCGTCATAAAGAAAACAACGCAGCCTATGAAAAAAACAAGGCTTTCCACTTCTCCGCCTCTACCTCCCCCCTCCTCCTGTAGTCTCCTTCATTCCTCGACCAAAGGTATTCCCTGATGGCCAGCCATTTCAGAGAGCAGCTCAGCCTGATCATACGGCAAACTAATGAATTGAAAAATGAATCGATGCAGACAGAGAGAGCGGGGCCTTGACCCCTCCTGAAGGTGAAACTCAAGATGCTCGGCAGTAGATACTCAGGTCTTCCAGGCCCAGGTCTATATTTTTTGCACAGATGTTGGAGGCCTGTAGGGAGACGTGTCATTGTTACTCTTGCCTGAGTCTAGAGTCTGTGTTTCTCTGACCAACAGGAGAGGCGGGTGAGATGTCTGGACATGCTCTTTGTTCTGCTGGGAGCTTTTCCTCTGATCAATAACTGAAAACCAAGCGACAACAACACGCTCGGGCATCCAGCCAACTACATTACAGCTGCATATGAAAAGCAGAATGTAAGAGGAGCACATGGAACCCACTGGAGATGGGGACACAAAGGCCTCATAACAACAGCAGCAGCAGCAGCACACCTCTCCCTCCCAGGTCCTGCCTGTGCTGGCAGAGCAACAGTGCCCCCTGCTGTCGATGGCAGAGACCTGTTTCCAGCTGAGCAATGGGGCTCAGAGTGGAGGAGAGGGAGGGAAGAGCCACTAGATGCTGAGGAGAAGTCATGGCACAACACATTCAGGCCCTCACAGCTCTTTGAAGGCAGATCAATAGCTAACCATTATCCTATTGTTGTTCCTCATCCAACCAGCACCGGTGAGGCCGAAAGAGGGGGATGGTTAAACTAAATGCTGAAAACGCAGGGATTTAGCAAAGGCAGGGATTTATTTAGCCAATCCAAATCTTCAAGAATCCACAAAATACAAGTGCAGAAATTACACAAAGACGGGATAGAAAAGTACAACAGAGTAAAAAGTAACAGAAAGGCTTACTGAGACAGACACATGTGAGGTGTAGTGGAGTTTTAATTTATATAATTTTGGGAGGCTTCATATTTTGTCAAATCATTCTTCCATTCTTCCATCCCATCTGTTTGCAAAAATATGCTCTCAACAGATGTGATTCAAATCTCCTGGTTATTCCCACACAAGGGTTATCAGTAGCTAACCCAAAGCTAACCACCACACTCAGCTGTCAAAATGCTACAATAATTAGTGCCAATGCTTACTGCCTTAATGCGAATCAGAGAATATGGTACTAGGGTTCACACACAGCTACAGTGCGCCCCACTGATGACGGGCGGTGTGTGCCATAGCAGCCAACAATCAGCTTTTATCTGAATTAAAATATACTTTTTTAGTAAAAAAATGAAAAAAAAAGAATCAGATTTTAAGGCATACAATAACCAAACCTCAAATGACAAAGATACCACACATACAGTATGTGTTTCAAATACAAAAGAAAATGTCTCCAACACATAACTGGACACATTTTTGAAGCAGAAGAAAAATCTCTCATTCTATCTTTGGTTCTCTACCTCCTCTGTCCCTCTAACCCCCCTCTCTTTCTCTCTTCCTCTCTATATTGATGCGGGTATTTAATTAGTACCATAGACACAAAGTTTCTATTTCTTGTTACTATTGTGCTCTGTTGTGCATAAGTAAGGCACCTTGTTGATAAATCAAAAACAAAAAAGGAAGGACTTTTTAAAAGGAAAAGCAGAGGGATGCAAGGATCGAGGCCAATAAAGGACTTTTTTTTTGCATTCTATGTGAATATAGACTCGGAAGAGACATTTACCGTGACAAAGAGGAGAAAAAGAAAAACAGGGAGCTGCTGAAGAGAAGAATAAATGATGGACACTCTCTCTTTTGGCATTTTAATGTCAGAACTGTGGTACCCTCAGCCCCCTTTAAGCTGAGCCCAAAGACTGGGGTAAAATGGAGGGGGACAAAACAAGACCTCCAAATGTCCTGGCTGATTAAGTGTGTTTTATTAGAGGGCAGGTGGGGGTAATGCTCGGGACTCAATTGTTATCTGTGTGGTCTTAAGATGCAACTGTAGCATTTCTAACAATGTAGTCAGATTAGCGGTGCAGATTAGATAAGAGATGGTGATTGTAGAGGAGCTGATTGAGAGGTACTGACTAACTTCACGCTGCTGTAAGCAGTGAGTTTACGTCGCCAAAGGATGAGCTAAAATTGATTTGTGGTATACAGTTCAGTGAGCATAGGTAAATAGTTAGATTCAGCTCTAGATGTTAGGCTGACAAAATGACATTTGTTTGTAGTGAGAACCAATGTGGCTACCTCACTAAGCTGAGTGGTTTGTGAAACCGCCACTAATACCAAAGATACTGCAGCCTACCGGTCCCAAACTGCCTAGGGGGACACAAACTAAAACAAACAAACAACAAAAAAGCCCCCCCCCCCCCCCCCCCTTTGCTCAAAACTGTCAGACACACTGATATCTCACACACACACACACAAACAGCGCAGTCAGACTGCATCGGGCCACATAGGAGGAGGTGGCTGTCTTGCAGATAGAGTTGAGTGCCTTTTCCCTTCAACCACGGGTGGGACTGCCTGGACACACACACACACACACACACACACACACACACACACACACACACACACACACACACACACACACACACACACACACACACACACACACACAGCTACACACCCATTTACAAACATGCACTCACATTCAAGACAACACACCCATAATTGGATGGACAGAAAGGGGGGGGGGGGGGGCAGAAGAGAGGGACACAGAGTGGGGGCTGTGTCAGCATTTTCTCGCATATTGACTTTCCATCTTGATACACTAGAATACAAGCACTTTATCATGTAGAAAGTCTATAAAACATTTTCTATACACTATTTATTTGCAACAAAATTATATGTTACTCCTTAATCTGTCAGAGTCTTTGTTACTGTATCGTTGATCTTCTAGTAGCTCACAGCCTTTATGTTTTCATTTCTTTCTGTGCCCGGTGTGCTTAGACTCTCGGCCACTTGACCTCTCTCGCATCAGAGATATTTTTGTGTAACAGAGAAAGAGGGGGGTACAATGGCAGAGGCTCTAAGCGCTCGCAGGGCTGTAGTTGTAAAATCTTGCCACTTGTTGTCTCTCTATCTCTCCACTGCGTGCAAGCACAGAGGCTGCACTAGAAAAGTGTGGAAGGCTCACTGACAGTTTATAGACAAATTCTCTCCTCCCTCCACCTTGTCTGTCCAGTCGACCTCTCCCCCTGGCTAGTGCTAAGACCCGGTAGGCGTGTGTTGACAATTAATTCTGAAATACCTCAAAAACCTTTCATGTAAACTTTATGTAATTTAGACTGAAAATAATACTGCTAATGATAACAATGATTATGAAACTATGATACTATGATAGTTAGTTTTGGAACTTGTGACTTGAAGCTTTATACTGTTAAATTCCTTTTATTTGTTTGCTCATTTTTCTCGTACGTTCTCGTTTGTTTTTGCTACGGCATGTACTTACTGTTTTCATAAAGGAAAAGACATTGTGAATGTTTCTGTGAAGGGTTACATGAGAAAAGGAGAGACAGAAGAGAAGGCTGGAATAGAGAGAGAGAGGGGGGCAAGAGCTACTCACTCCAGATGTTTAGTTCAAAGCTCTGTCCAAGGCGGGTACGTTTAAAAGGAAAATAACAACAAAAAGAAACAAAATGACAAAAATATGATTGGGGCTGAATTCTTAACCAAAAATTTGATGTTAAACCAAAGGAGTTATAACCTTTTACCCATTGTGAGCTTTATTCTGCCTTTAAGTTGTCTTTTCTCTGAAAAAAAAAAACAATTTCACAGTTACTTTTGAAGGTTCCTGGGTGTGTTCAAGTGCTCCTGATGTTCTTAGAATATTAAAAACCAGCACCTCCTATTGAAAAGAAGGTGCGCTTTTTTCTTTTGTGCATGGATATTGTATAACTGTATAGAAACAACAGGAATGACCTGTGATTTTGTGGGGAGAGGAGGATGGAAAGACTTGGGAGTGGGGGGGGGGGGGGGGGAAAGGGGTGGGGGATATTTTGGTTATCAAAACAACAAAAAGGGGTGGGAGGATTTGGGGTCCTTGTTTTTAGAATTTCCGTCACTGTTGGATTCACTGGTTGTGTGCATGTGTTGTTGCAATCCTTCCCTTTTCCCCATGTTTCTTTGATGTATATAAATCCAGACAGTAGGGGGCAGTGTGTGCTGGGGGAGGTCAAACTCCTCTCCTCCCAATCAATAGCATTCAATCTTCATTCCTCAGCTTGTGGTCCTCACTCGGGTCCTGAAATGTGTGTCTTGCTTTTCCAAAGACGGGCTGTTTACTTGGAGTTAATCAGAGGGACACACACAGGCCCGAGCGGCCTTGAATATACCTGTATGTCTGTCTACATGCTTTTCTTCAATATGTGAATGTGTGTTCATTTGTACTTACGGTATGTGGAAGTGTTTCTTTTTTATGTTCCTTTACTATGGGTTGCAATATTTGTCATGCGAAAATTTGAAAACCATTTCTTATTGACTGACCGACCAACCGACCGCAGTACCATTTGGCAACTGATAATCCAACCCCGAAATGTCATCAGCATTTACTGTCAAACAGCATATGCGTGTGTCATTTCACTGTGGGATTGAATGTTGCCAATGGGACTGATAGACACCCCCAGTCACACTGTGCTCTCCCTCTTCTGTTACCTGTTAATCAATCAGAACCAAGTGTCTTTGTGATGGTAGAAGACAATCAGTTTCAAAAGAAGAAAAAAGGTAGAGAGAGGGCAGGCCAGTGGGGAGGAGGAAGGGGAGGACGGAAGAACAAAATCAAGGGAAAAGAGGCTCTCAGAATTGTGACGAGCTGTAGTGCCCGACTGCCAAACGACTACCCCATCACTCCTCCACTCTCCAAAACATCCATCTTCCATCCCATCGGTGTTCAAGCTCAACATGACTCTCCAAAACAACACTCCAAACCAAAACTCATTTTAAATTCACTCCCTCCTCACCCCCTGTCACCTTTCACCCTCCTGCACCCCTACTGCCACAATGTAGTGCACTGCAGGAGCAGAGAACAAGAGCTTAGTGCAAAGACCATATTTCCCATCACCCACCACAATTTCTTGCTAATCTAATGATGATGTAACCAGCCGCGAGGAATAAAAAATGGCTCCGGTTGGTGGCTTTTGCACAGAGAACTATGCAAACACCTGACCCCCCCAATCTTAATCGTTGCTGCTGGGTCAGAGTGTACAACCCCCCCCCCCCCCCCCCCCTCAACATTACAACACACCCGCTCACACTTTGACCTCCACAACCTTTCCCCCATTTCCCCCCCTCCCCTGAGCCCAGAGTGGCTGGAAAATCCCCAGTCACTCAGTGTACAGTAGAGAGTGGCTGGGGAGAGGAGAGCACTACAGCGCCCCATGTTTCACCCGACTGATGTCATACAGCTTTACATGAATGCCCCAAACTGCCATTGACATCAAAATGGAGTCCATGTTGATGTTTGCAAGCTGACCCTCCCCGCTCATGGCTCCATTGCTCTACAATGTTCGACTGTCTTTGTCCCCAGCGCCAAGGAAGGGCCACAATCAATGCAAAGACACTTACATTGTACTTACCTAAGTTTACAAAGTCGTCTGGAGACGGTGGCTTATATTGCACTCGGACAGACAGACACACAAACAGACACAGGCACATGCTGGAGAGGGTGAGTCTGCCTTTTGAGAGTGTTTGCAGAAACCAAAGATGAAATCAGAGGTATGACAATCTGGCTACCAAACCTAGAAGACAATGTTCAGCTCTCTGGGCTGCTCTACGGGTCCTGTGATAAACCGGTCATGTGGACATTCCTCCTATTGCACTTAAACACACACCTACACACATATATACATACATAAACATACCATGGTGTAAAATCCCACACACACACTTCCACCCACACAGAAACAAGGGATAAACCCACTCACGACGTCTGGTCAGAAAGCCTCTTTTCCCTCCTCCCACTGCAGAAGCCGGAGAGCCTGGGGAGGACTTTTAGTTTCACTCTTGTTGAGACTTTTGTGAAGGAAAAAAATCTGAGTAATAACTGTTACAGAAAAATAAAAACTTAAAAGGATAATATGGGTAAAATTGCGTGTTTTGAAATAAATTAACAAATAAAAACAATTGTAAAACAAAGCGGTGCTCTCGGTTTATTGTGTTTGGTTTGATCTTCAAAGACCCCAGCAGATGGAAATTAGATTTTGACCACAACAGTCTCACACAACAAAGATCAGAGATATTCATGTGGAGGTAAACTGTCCATGTAAAGACAATACACAAGATTTATAGTAGATATTGTATTTTGTATATCATATGATGTACTTTATTGTGTGAAAATGGTAGCTATACAAAAGATGAGTGCAGACTCTACTAAGACCTGCCCACAAAAACATGTTTTAGGTAAAAATACACACATCTTCTTTTCAATTCTATGTTGCAGTAACAATCTATATAATCAAATATGTTTTCATATTAAAACCATAAATGTATCATTATCATTATTCATGTGCCATTTGGTACATGGCTATTGTCCTTCATGTGAATTTGGACTTGTTCAGTCACCTTCTCATCCACCGTCGGCACTGTGCTGCGGATGCAGGTCCCTGAAGTGATGAGGCGTCCAGGCCCGGCTCCCTGAGAGAGGGCGTAAGAGGAGCGGCGAAGTGACGTTCCCCTTCTCAACTTTGACCTCAGCTCCACTGGCTCGAGGGACGCACTGTGGACCTACAGTACATCACAGCCAGGTTAGCATCAGTGACCATTACAACTGTTTATGCTTTTATTTTTTATACTGTAGGAATGAAACCTCCATAACTTGATGGGGGGAAAAAAACTCACTCAGACAAGGTACAAAAGCTCAGCCTTCTCACAGCTCCAAAATAACAACCAAACTCAGTATCATATCAAGTTTTTTTAACATGCCAACAGCAGTGAGCACATGTTCCTGTCAGAACTCAGTAGGATGCACACGACTGGAGAATTATCACTGAGAAAAATACTAGAAAATATATTACGTAACTGAATGGAACTGTCTTCAATAGTTTGGGGAAAAGGCTGAAATGGATGTACAGGGGCTAACCTGCTGTGTCGTCCCACCAATAAATGGATAATGTTTTGACCTTTTTCATACAGACGTCTCACCTTGTGTTTGTCATGCATGGTGAGGATGACATTGATAGCAAGGGCGGTCACTGAGGGCAGAACAGCCATCCAGGTGGTGAGCAGAGCTGTGAGCCACACAAGTGGATCGATGAAGGCCTTTTCAGACGCACCTGATGAAAAGCACACACAGAGCAATCAAACACGATGACACATCATTAGATCAACATTAAATAATCATTAAAATGGACATTTCTTCTTGTGTGTTTGGCTGTATGTTTTTGTTGACAATTCTTTTGAAATGATTTGTCTCCATGTGAATCAAGTCCAGCAGTTTCTGCCGTAATGGATGTTAAAATGACCACAGCCAGGAGCAAAAACACTCAAGTGACAGAAATGGATAGAGTAGGCGCCCTGCGCCGATATGAGCAGAAGTGTACCGATAAAGAAATAGTCGCTGGGTGATCTCTCAAACAGGCGGGTGCTGTGGGTGATCCTGCTACAGATGAAGAAAAACACCACAGAGACACACACAAATGCTACATTGAACTTCGTCCAGTATCTGGTCAGTAGCGTGATCTGAAAGAACACAAGAACACAAACACTGCAATCAGAGGAGAATGGTACATCTGGATATACAGCCTTCTGCCTACTGGCCTTCTGATTAGTTCATTGGCTACCACAGCTGTATTTACTCTTCAGGTTACCAAATCATGCTGGGATGTTGAATTGCTTCACACTGTACACTTTTGTTGCTTATCATCCAATATTTCAAATACAGATTCATTTTCTCATTAATAACAATTAGATTAATCATTCATAACAATCTAATAATTTTAATTGTCATGATAATTGTCCTCCTCCTTGGCTGGATCCAGCGGCAGTTTTAAAGTAGATTCCATCATTTTCATCATCTAACTTACGAAAAACCTTTATTTATTTATTTTTTTTATATAATTTTTTCAGGCATTTTAGGCCTTCATTTCCATAGGACAGATGAAGACATGAAAGGGAAGAAAAAAGCAGGAATGACACGCAGCAAAGGGCCGCAGGTCGGAGTTGAACCCACAGTCGCTGCGCCGAGGAGCAAACCCCCATACACGTGCGCCCGCTCCACCAACCGAGCCAACCCGGCCACGACAAAAATGTTTTTTGAATGTTCAATTTTTTTCTGAATATGATAAAGTATAGAGTTACCAGGAAATATTACAGTTGTCTACAGATGTGTTCATTGCATAAGATGCAATAACGTCGCATTATGACATCCATAGTTCAATAAATTTAGATTTAAATTTGGATTACAAGTTTCTGAGGTTCACTTCTATGAAAAGCGCGATCCTGACCTCAACGGTGGCAGTGAACGTGGCTGCCATGGCGACAGTGACTGCCATGGTCTGGAGGTCATAGTCTGTGTTGTAATAGACTCCAAACGGGATGAAGAAGAGAACAAGCGATGAGTAGACCGCGTACAGGAGTGATAAGAACAGCATGAGAGGGCTGGAGAGCTCCTGTCTCGGTCCAGACTTGTACAGCTCTGGCCATTTCAGGCTGCTGTCTGCATTCACGTCCTACAACACAAACACACAGGATGAACTATTATGATTTAGAACTTAAATATGTCAAATAATATCAATAATATAATATCAAAATAGGATTTTTTAATTCATAAAAACATCCTTCTCTTCAACTGTGTCACCTGTTCAAAGAAGGCCACACACATAATCGGGGCCGCTGTGTAGAGGACAGTGTAGAGAGCGATGAACCACGTCTCATACAGAGACTGCAGGGGAGAAATAGATGGCGGAATAAATGCAGGATGTGTTTCCTCTCCATGTTTACCTTGAGTTCATTATGTGACTTTAAGTCTCATCTATGTATGTCTCACCTGAGCGCTGAAGCCATTGAAGAATCCAAACCATATGTGAACAAGAGCAAAGCTACAGGTCTTAAACAAGAAGTAGCGCAAGAAGAGGGAAATGCGCCTGTAGGACCAGCGCCCATGGACCAGCAGCAGCCTCTGCAGGAATCTGAACTGGGACAATGCAAAGTCTGCCGTCTGCACTGCCTGACCACCCTCCACTCCTACTATTCCCACACCAACATGAGCCGCTGGTGTTGGTGGGGAACAGTAAGAAATGACACAGGGAGGGGAGGAACAAAATGGTAAAACATGAAAGCAGAGAATTCGGACACAAACAAACTTTTCTCCGTCAGCTTTTAATTTAATCTGACTTACTCTTGATCATGTTTACATCATTGGCACCGTCCCCAATGGACATGGTGACTGAGCTGGTGTGTTTCCTGACCAACGTGACAATGTCAGCCTTCTGTCCAGGCGTTACACGACAGCATAGCACAGACTGACACTGTTCTGCCAGGCTCATGAACGTGGCCCCCCATTCTGGTCTCTGGTCAAACTCTGCCTGGAGTACAACGCCATCAAACAGCTCAGTTTAGGTTATATTTGTATAAAACAGCCCTACCGTTGCTTTTGGGTTTCAGATAGTCTCGGTTTACAGCTTTCACATCTCATAGAAGAAATCTAGTTTTAATGCATTTTAGTTCTGCCAGTATATATTTTTTAAAGCTGCAATAATCAATATTTTTATAGTAACAATGGTTTGGATGACTCAATATCCACAGACAATTAGCCACCCGACTCTGCAGTTCCCCTCTATGGAGTGTTTGAGCTCGTTGTTTTGGTTTCATATGACAGACCTTTTTCACAGAAGCTGGTAGAGACAAAAAGCAGAGCTAAAAGGAGAGTAAATATTGGACTTACAATCATCAGGTAGGCACAAACATGACTCAAACTGAATGCTAATGTGGCTCCCTATCAACTAGAGGTCTAAATATGCAACTGTTTACTAACCACTTTGCCATATCAACTAATGTCAGTGCTGTGTTTACAGCTGTCTTCCCCAAATCAAGCATCGCAGCTTTAAGGAAAAACTGATTCATGTCCTAAAAATTATACTTTATGACGAATACACATGTCCAATGTAAACAGTGGCAGAATATCCACACTGTCCTGCCCCATTCTCTGACATAGACAACACAGCTATTCGGTCATTTAAAAACTATACGAGCATCCCATTTCCTGTGTGTCCAGTGTTTACCAGCTCAGGTCCAGTGAGGACCACAGCAGTCTTTGCTCCAGCCGCCTGCTTGTCTACAGCCCACAGCGCTGTCTGTCTGGCCTTGAAGAAACTGACCGCTGGGTCTGGGGACTGGAGTATTTGTCTGCAGAGGCAAACATACTAAGATCAATGAGCTGGTGTGAGTGTGTGTGTGTTTGTGTATTTTTATCATCACTTACCTTAGCTCCTGCCATTCCAGTAATCTGGTTTCAGGATCCAGTAGCTTGCAAGAATATCCAATATTCACTGCAGTCTCTAGAAGAATGAAGAAAGAGGGAGCAGGAAAGAGAGGGGAAAAGACAAACAAAAGTGACATGTAGCTACAGCACAGCATTCAAAGTGGTGCTTCTGCAACAGTATTTCCAATACCTTTTTTGTCCCCAGTAAGGACCCATACTTTAAGCCCAGCCTGTTGAAGCAGAGCAATAGTCTCAGGAACGCCCTCTTGAAGCCGGTCCTCTATCGCTGTCACCCCTACAAACTACAAAACAAGAAAGTTAAAATTAGTTTTTGGTATTCCTGATGGATATTGGATTTTTAACATGAAAAAATGATGTAGCAAAGTCGCTTGGAAACAAGGATTCTGTTTTCTTAAAAAACAACTTAGTGCTCCACACAAAAAAAAACATAGTTGGGAAAAAGGGCATTAAGCACATTCTTGATTTAAAGACCTATCTGTGTCAACAGATTTTACAACTTTAAATTGAGGACTGACAATAAACATGTAAAAATGGCAGTGTGGAAGAGCCCACCTGCAGCTCTCTCTCCATCTGATCATATAGCTTTTCCAGCAGTGCCTCGCGGTCACAGGTCGCCATGGCAGCAGACTGGGCCAATGTTTTACTCCACTGCTCCCATGATGCCTCAGGAACAGATCGAACAGCAACACACAAAGTCCTCAGACAGGCCTGGGCAAATAACTAACAGAAGATAAGTTAACACATTATTATAGGCTGCACATTATTTAAGGAGTGATCTTTCAGGCACAATTGAAGAATTGACAAAGGAAACATGAGATTAACACTTCGGTCTTGGCAGATATGCCTCAACTATCTCAACAGGATGATCGCTGGCCTGATTCTTTCCCTAAAAACTCTATTGATCATTGATCAAGAACTTTTAACTACTCTGAGATGCTCAATACAGTGTGCACAAGCTTTGATAATCAGACAATTGATAACAATGATGGAAGATATTGTAGGTTGAGTACATACAGATAATCAAGACAAAGGCTACATATTGTTTATTTGACTGATTACTATTAATGGAACAAAATCTGTGTGGCACTAGGGATGGCAATGCTGGTCTGTCAGCGGCCCATTAACAACTATTGGATTTTTTAATTTATTTTTATTTAACCTTTATTTAACCAGGAAGACCCTCATTGAGATTAAAAATCTCTTTTTCAAGAGTGTCCTGGCCAAGGTAGGCAACAGTACAACCACACATACAGTACATGCAAACACAAAATACACAAAAACACCAAAAACATAAAACAACTGAACAGCAAATCCCTCAAAGTCAACCAGAATCCTAAACACATCAGGCAAAACATCTACAGCCAGATGTGGCTGCCTCCAAGTCAAACAACATCCTCTTAAAAGCGACCAATGAGATCCAGCTCATTAAGTTTCATGGATTTCTGTAACTATTTCCATGTAGAGGGAGCAGCAAACTTAAACGCCTTTTTCCCCAGCTCAGTTCAAACCTTTGGAACAGACAGAAGGAATAGATCCTGGGAACGGAGATTGTAAGTCCCGGTACTATTTACACTGATATAGGTCAGAAGGTAGGATGGAAGGAGACCTAAAATAGCCTTGGATGAATTGCCATGACGTTTTGTTCAGACGTTCATGCTCCCCAGAGGATTAATTCTATCATCTTTGGTAATCCTCGCTCTAGCACCATGAGGATAACATGTTGGGCTTTAAGTGAACAATCTTGACAACTATTGGATGGTCTGCCATTGAATTTGTTAGAAATATTCACGGTGCACAGAGGATGAATACTGATCAGTTGTGTGATACCCTGACTTTCATCTATAGCGCATTTAATTTGAGTTTGGAGTGAAATGTCTTGATGGATTTTCTTGAAATGTAGCACATTATTGTCCCCCTGAGGATGAATTCTAATAACTTTGATTTCATGTGGCACCACCATCAGGAAAATGTGTCCAATTTGTGTTTGCGTTTTAAACAAACTATCAAAAGGTTGGCATGCTAACACACTAAGCTAAGATGGTGAACTTTTTGAAATTGTAAACTACTGAATACTGAAATGGAACCGAAAAGATACCAAGTGTCATATAAATACTAGGCTCAATAACAGCACACACTTATGGTTCAGTAGAAACTCTACTTCACCTCCAGGGCTCTTTCAGTCCTTTCCTGATATGGACAGTCCTTCTGCAGTCTGTCCAGGATCACTATGTCTGCCCCTTTACAGTACAGCTTTAACCCGCCCTCCGGCTCCCGCACTGAGAGAGAAAAAAACAAAACAGTATGGATAATGTATTCAGAAAAGAAGTTGACATGGGATAACCTAGCATTTATGCTATTATAAAAGATAACAAGAGATTGTAAGATTTGTTGTTAGTTTCTATTTAGAGGGCTACTCTCACCCAGTACAGACATGCGTCTTCTCTTGCTGGTAAAGTCCAGCAGTGCAAGCAGCTGATATTGGCGAATGACACCCAGCTCGGAGACAATAATAAAGTCTCTTGTCCTAGAGAGAAAGACCCAGCCCAGCTCCCTAGCTGCACCAACAAGAGCTTCCTCATCTGGGGACGCAGCTTGGTAGACTGGAGCCTCTGGAGGAATGAAGTCAACACACAAGAGGGAAGTAAACATGCCATCTTCCAGGAACTATTGTATCAGGTCAGACCAGTGATATAGGGGTTGGAAAATAACTGTGATATAAAAAGCATCATCCTTTCAAGTTTTGTCAACATATAAAAAAATAGTGGCTGAATGTACATATACAGGTTATTTGACTTTTTCATTGTAGCACCCTCATCAGGTCAATCAGTGTAATACAAAACACAGTGGAAACATGAATCACACTGAGATTTCATTAACAGTGTTGTCTAAGCTTCCAGACTTTTCTCAGATAGAGATTGAGAACTGAACTACTTTGATCTGAATCCCCCCAAAAGTAGATACTAAACACAACCTTCTTTCCACTCTGCCATGACGGTGTGACATAAAGACAGCGCTCTGAGGAACTGTCTGCTGAATGGACACCGCTGTTCTCTGAGCTTCTCCACCAGGCTCGGAGCCGACATGAACAGACCCCCGCGGGAGAACGGATTCCAGCTTAAGTCCATGGGCTGCACACGTACAGGGGAAAATGTTACTGTGCACCGACACTGTACAGTGTTGCAACTGTGGCTTACATGAATAGAGTGTCATGCTGATAGCAGCAGAAACGACGTAAAAACAGGCACATACATAGACAAGAAAAGATTTACTATCAAGGAAGGTTAAATAATAGCTTTGAATTCAGTTGGTAATATACAATGAAGAAAACAAACTACAGTTTAAAGATGCAGAATTGAGAATAGTTATATAGTACCTCTGTCTCCTCTGCCCTGACTGATGGATCACCTGTGAGAGTTGAGAAATTATTTGATTTAATGACTTGCTAAAATGCATTGGAACTGGAGATAAAGTACATGATTAGAATATTCACAAGAAAAAGAAAGAGAGAAAAAGAAAAAGAAAACAGACATGTGGTCTGACCCAGGAAGTGGCTCAGACATATGACGTTGCGATTCTGACAAGGTTTCAATGACATGTTTGTCTTTAGTGGGCAGAGTCGGTGTTAAAAATTTAGTAGATGGCGCCGGGCTTTTTGGATGTGAGAATCTTAAGTGTCTCCTGTTGTCTCTCTCTTGGGGAAGTCACTGCCCCAGAGGGATCTTTGTTTCACTGTGAGCCAGCGCGGAAACTTGGCACTATGATCAATATCAAATTCTGTTACCTAAATGTATATTTAAGGACTGTGTTAATTAGACGGATGCAATCTTGCAGCTGCACATATTTTTTTTTAGACAGACTGGATTGTTGGACAGTCTTGACAAAACACAAAATATGAAAGTGTCTCACTATTGTGTCATCCTGAAAAAGGGACATTAGTTAGTGCCATCACGTTTACTTTATAGTCACAATGAATCGACTCAATGTCATATACTGATGGACTGGAGTGGACAACATCTGTCCTTTTTTTTAACTCCTTCCCTCATTTTTCAGGATTTTTTTGCGAGGTCATCTGATTAATAGTGACATATTAAGGAGTTTTTAATATGAAGATTTTTACAAAATAGGAAGAGAAAGAATTCAATTATTTGTCTTTACTTTATGGTCACCATGACTACTTCCTGATGACAATTAAAGTTTCGTAAAGTCCTGTAAAGATGCATTTTGAGAACATGATGAATTCACAATTTAACGTGTTCAAAGTGGATGCTGAGGTAAAATAAAAAACTGGGCAGAGGGTTAGGTTGTTCAAAAGCCTGAGGGGCTGGAATTTGAATTTCGTGCTAGCCGTGTAGCATGAGGTCAGATAAAGATACTTTGTTTTCTATTAAGCAGAAGTGCTAGCATTGGGTTGTTGTTTTCTTCTAAGAAGGACAATTAAAATATAATTAGATGTATAGATAAAGTAAAATATAGATATTTATTAGATGGTTTCAGTTTATTTTTTTTTTACCATAGATCTCCCCAGCTATGCAGCACTGTCTGAAGAGCAGATGGTTCTGGGTTAGTGTCCCAGTTTTGTCACTCAGCAGGTATCCCACTTGGCCCAGCTCCTCATTCAGTGAGGTATTTCTGGCCTGGGCAGGTCTGTCTGCCTGCTGCCAATACATCTCCAAATCCCAGCCAATAAACAGGCTGTGGACCGTGTGGATCACCTCAAACCTGTGGACACAGGCACACACATGTAGTAAGACAGTATACACACAAACACAGGTGTATTTCAACCATCCTGCCTACCATCAAATAAGTGCGGTATTGTAGATGAAACTTACGAGATGTAGAGAGCAATGGGCATGGCCGGGCTGAGCAGGATTATGTAGCTCCAGAAGACGAGAAACCCAGTGTAGACCGGATTGCCGTTAACCACCAGAGCATATGGAACCCCTGTACGGCTCATGACCCAACTCGAAAACAGGCCAGCGCCGATAGCAAGGAGCAAAGCTGCCAGCAACACGGACAGGACGATCTAAGAGATCCAAACACACAGTTTGGAATAACACCACAAGAAGTCTCATGATTGTCATCCACCTGCCCTTTAACCACTCACCCCGATCACCACTTTGTTGAAAACTTTTTCTGTTTGAGTCCTCTTCACTCTCAGTTTCCCGCAGTTCCTCAGGATCTTGGTGTCTGCGCCTGGTACAGAGCAGACAACTATTAGATGCTATCACTCCGGCGGCCTGGCCGAAGCGAGTTGGGAGACCATCTTGCAGTCAGTGGTGGTGAAAAGGTGAAAAGTTCAAGTCCTCGTGTCAGTAAGCATCTGCTGACGTGCCCTTGAGCAAGATGCTGAATCCCTACCAGTTCCGGGGGTGTCTGACCGTGCTGCCGAGAGGTCAGTGGGAAGAGAGAATTTCCCTTGAAGGGATTAATAAAGTATCACATTATTTTACATCATTGTTTTCCAGTGATGTTGTCTCAATTTCTCAGACTGCTGAAAGACGCGGAGCTGCATGTGTAAAAATGACACATACTGAGAAGGTTTGCCATATCTTCAAACTGATTCCAACTTAGTCTCACAACAACAATATGTCAACCTTGATCATGCATGATTTAAAGTAGGCTGTGTCAAATGTGTGTGAAGGTTAAGAGTTATAATCAGGCTGAACTGGGGTCACACCAGTAGACAGTCTGTGATGAATGGTATAAAACCCATCTCTGGAAGAATTTGATCTATTGATCTGCTTTACCAGAACTGAAAGGGTCACAGCAGCGAGATCCATGACACTTCTGCCTGGTCCAGTAAAATTCGATCAATGATCACTTAAAAGACAGGAGGAGCCTGTAATCTGCCAGATGTTAACAGACCCACATTTAAGACACAGCTGCAAGAGTTAAGTACTGTCCATAATTAGCAGCATAATGTATTCCACATAATAAAATGTGTCATTGAAACAAGTGGAGGCCACAGTAGAAGGTGAAATGAGGATAAGTGGCTTTGACACAAAAACATTTTAGAATGGTTGTATCTCTGTTATCATACACTTTTATGGGCCTCTGTGGTCATATATCAGGTCTTTTCTTCACTCTGCTTGCCATAGTGTCATTTTCAGACTCAACAAACCAGTTTGGCGGTGGCTAGTACTCATTTCCTGAACAAAAAAGAAAAAACTTCCCCCTCACTAACATCCCATTTTCTAAACTGAATAAATTCTGCGACATGTACCAGTGTATATGGCCAAGCCGTAGGCAAACTCTGTGTTGCGTAGGACTGTTCCCCTCAGGAGGATGTGCTCGTTGTCCAGCAGAAGACACTCTCCTCTCCAGTGCAGCTCGCCTCTGAAGGTGTAAAGACGATTGTTGGGCTCCTCACAGAGCACGACACCTGTAAAATAAAAAGGTTGCTCTTACTTAGGACAAGTATGCAATTCTGTAAAATGTTTACTTTTGCTCTACTTTAGAATGAGCACATCTAATTTGCATCTTTAATAAAAATAAAAAAATAAAAAAAAGAAACATTTATTCACCATCAAAGGCAGCAAGCGTCTCCTCTGAGGGCTGACAGGTCAGCTCATTGTGTGTAGCACTGGGCGCCTGCCTGAACTTGAGGTTAGTCTCTCTGCATGAAGAAACCACCACACTTTCAAGTTATATTACTATACCAGTTGATCCATTCATCAGATACAATGATGAGAAGTCAAGGCAGTATGCAGTTAGTACACATTATAGAGAATTATGCAATATTATTTTATTCGGTTGAGAATCAGAATGAGGAAATCTCTGTACTGTTTAGTAGTCTGAAAGAAATTCATTTGATCATACAGACTCATTAAAAGGTCTTTACTCTGCAATAAACCACGAGGCACTTTCACCTCTCAAACTGGTTCTAACTGGTTTTAAACTGATACTGTTCTTTCACTGATTTTACACTGTATCTGACCCAAATGTCTTACATCTTTTACCCTTCTATGAGCCCCCCCAAAGCCTCAGATGTGCAGGCAGGGCCCCTCAGGTTGTCCCAGAGTTCAGAAATTATTTTAGACTTTTAAAAAGGTGACCAAGTTTTTGTAGTCAAGACCCTATGGCAACAGGAGTGTGAAGATCTTGGGCCTCTAAAATCACGCATCTTAACACCTTTTAACTCTTTGTCCGTGCTATTATTTATACTATTCTTTACGTTTACACTATATTCATAGTTTTTTTTGTTGTAGAACCCAATTGTTTTTACTTGTTTTAATATACTACTGGTATAATTATCATAACATTGATACATACAAACATGCATATGATGATTATTATATGATGAGTTAAATGAGTTTTTGAATATTCAACAGAATGAAGGTATCAGAATGTGAGAACAGTTTCTTACCCGTCGATATCTGCTGTCTCCAGATAACACAGACTGTGAGGTTCGGAGCTACACAGGAGGAGAAGGTCAGCCTGGGAAGGAAAGAGAGAAAATAAAAATAAAAGAGAGAGGGCTAAGTAAAAGGTTAGCGGGAATACAAATAGAGAAATAAATACTATTCTATAAAAACTATATACTATAATTGAGATTAAACCTTTAGCAGCTGCTATGCTGAAATTTTCCACTTTAAGAAAATACTCAAATATGCTACCTACAGGATATATATATATATATATATATATATATATATATATATATATATGTATAGGGCAGCAAGTAATTCATGCAATCTTATTCTACTTGCGAAAACAGTGATTACTGAGACACTTTGTTTTCTATATTGCTGTTAATTGCAGTGTTTTCTAAACTGAAAATCTCACAGGGATGACTTGGTCTTTGTGGATTCGCAGCACATCTCCCACACGCAGATCCTTCCACTGTGCTCTGCTGAAACTGATGAGGAGTGGGCAAATGGAGAAACAAATAATCAATGGCTTTCATATGCTGGAATTGTCTATGATTTGATGGTCACAAATCTCCTAAATGTGCAACGCTGCCATATATACAAATACAACACTTTAGTTTTTCAAAAGTAATGTTTTAATAGATTTCATATTAAACGGCACAAATGTGAACAAAATCCACTATCAAATTTTAAAATACCCTTACCCAAAATAATTGCCTTTAAAGCTTTAGTGCGTTACTTTTTGATATTAATGAACGTCCGGTACATTCAAGCCATTGCCAAATGAGTTGTTACAAAGCTAATTAAGACTATCAGCTCCACACAGCTCTCTCTGTATTTCTCAGTACGGCTGTGTTCAGAAGATTGTGGCATCCGGCAACTTTCCCACCTCTTCTGAAGAGTCCATCATGTTCTTTAAATCCTCTTGTGTCCTCCTTGGCTGCTAGCAACTGCATGCAGGAGGGGGCGTGCGCGGTCACGGAAGGCTTGTATCATGTGGACGCACTGACAGTTTTGTTGTCATTACTTAGAATTCCTCATGGGGCGACAGAACGCATTATAGCTTTAAACACTACACAACAACTACATACTAAATTATTAATGTTTTCTAATGGTGTGAGAGATCTGTTCTCATCAAAAAAGCAAGGGCAGGCCTTTATTTTGAATTATGATGATGATATCATTATGATGACCTAAATAATGTTAATGTTAACTAAAATGATATCGGTTGAAAAATCAAAACATTGCTCTTTATTATAGTTCTTAAGCCGATCCACACTTTTGAGGGAAGTGTACAACTTGTGTTTTTAAGTCGTCTCTTAGTCCACAAGGGAAAGCACATCATCTGGAGCGTAACGGCCGTAGAAAACAGACTGAGGCCCAAGTATCTAGATGGCATAAAGAGGTTGGTCATAGTACATGTCTTCTAATAGGTGTGGAAAATGTTTTTGCGCTGCTCTAATGCACAAAGGGACCATCTAGAGATTCACTCATTCACACTTCATTAGAGCTTCATTAGAGGGCCGTTTGAAACTGGAAGTCCTGAGAGAAAAATCCACTGTCTTTGTCCTTACCTCTGGGAGACGAGTACGTCACAGGGTTGGGAGTTAATCTTGGAGTCACTGCGTCTCCTTGCCTGAACCAGAGATAGAGAGGAGGAGGAGAGAGAGACAGACCCAAAAAGAGAATGAGAGAAGAGAAAGAGATAGACTGAGAAGTGTGACAAGGCTGGAGAAAAAGAGTGATGAACAGGGAGCGTGTGAGAGGGAGTGAGGGTGGCCATGAAAGGTTGAACAGGAGAAAGGAGAAAAGAGAAACGCCATTACGGGGCTCTACAGTGACACCAGCTGGGAGATTTACACCCTCCACTAAATGATTAGTCAATAGAGAGGGGTCAAGCAAGCATTTCACCCAGAGCTGTTAACGACCGTAACTCAGTGATGCACTTAACCAGAGAATTCTCCATGCAAAACATCACGCCTGCATTTAAAAGGAAAAGCTTTAATGATAGGAGAGAAAATTAATGCTACTGGGATGACTGGTTTTGTCAATGAGGAGAGGACAAGGAGTCAATGCGGACAATGAAGGAGAGAGAAGAGTGCGTACATTCTTAAGTGCAAGGTGTATAAATGCATGCTTGATGCCGGTCGTATATTTGTGTTTAAGATCATG
Source organism: Gymnocephalus cernua (assembly GCA_023631565.1). Lineage (NCBI taxonomy): Eukaryota > Metazoa > Chordata > Actinopteri > Perciformes > Percidae > Gymnocephalus > Gymnocephalus cernua. Next base: position 18,006,779 of record CM042432.1, read on the forward strand.
CATTGGTGTGTGAGCGGGTGGATTCATCGCTGAGGCATATTCCCCCTCCCAGACTCCCCCAGGGTGAGAGAGAGAGGGGGGGTGGGGGTGGGGGGGGGGGGGGTTATGGAGTGAATGGTGGTCTCACCATGTCGTTGGCAAGGTCTTTTATCCCTCTCACAGATAGTACGATGAGCAGCGGGATGAAGGAGATGTACCAAGGTATGGCTGAGATGACCGGGACACACTGGAAACCACACACAGGCAAGGATACACACAGAAGGAAATGGAAGTCACATATACTGTATAAATCACACACACACACACACACACACAAAGTGCTTCCATAAATGATAATAACTATGCTAAAAAAAGTAAACGGTCAAAAGCTTTGGAAAAAGCGAGTAAATTAACCGTTACTGAAGATGATTTTTTGTTATTTAAAGATTATTTTGGGGCTTTTTTTTTTTAATATTTTTTTATTACACAGGACATATAGACTGAAAATCGGGGGGAGAGAGAGGGGGTGACACGGAGCAAATGGTCACAGGTAGGATTCTACACCGAACTGGAAGTCTTTTAAAAAAAAAGAATTTTAAGAGTCAAAGCATTAGACACAACAGCAGATCCTGCGTTCCAATATCCATACTAACATACTATATAGTATGCCAGAAAAAACATTTAGTGTGTCCCAAAACATAGTACCAGGATGTTCTACTGCATCCAGTCACATGTTGCAATATGCAAGCCAGCGTACTTTTCTGGCTATTCTGACCCACAATCCTTTGCACAGCATATGTAAGCAAAAGGGTAAAAGTTCAAGGCACAATCTTATGAAGAAGCAGTATGTCCCAATTGTATGCATACTGCATGCAACAGTACGTACTTTGTAAGGGCAGCGGCAGTATGTACTAAAAGTAAAAATAAAAAGTATGAGTATAAGAAACTCTGCCAGAGTTTTCATCTGACCTGCAACACCATCATTAGGAGAAAGTAGAGATTCGCCACTCGCTGGAACTGTTCAAACAGTGTCAGCGGCAGGAAAGTCAGGGGGGAGTACTTGTGGCTGTGGACCGCATTGTCCTGGCAACAGACAGAGAAAGAAAGACAGAGAAAGAGAGAAAGAAAGAGAGAGAGAGAGAGAGAGAGAGAGAGAGAGAGAGAGGCACAATGGAGACATATTGTATATTGTATTAGCACATTAACCTGTTCCTCAATGCATCAGCATGCCAACAGGTGTTAGGTTACCGTGTGGGGGGAAGGAAGCACATGCATGACTGACTCACTGCGAATTGGCCCCAGCGGAAACACAGAAAGGATTTCTTCTGTTTTTGTTTGTGGTAGTGGTGGCTGTTTGCCCTCACCTCCCATGTGAGGCCTGTCAGAAACACGTTAGGTTGACTCTTAGCTCTCAGAGACTGTTTACACACGATTATTTAATGCATCATTGACATCAGCAGACAACAGATGGATGTGTGCTTGTTAATGTGTATTAATATGCAAGTGTATGTAGTGCACTGCTGTTAACCGTTAAGGATGGAGATCAAAAGAGACATACCAGATTCGACACTTTCCTTGGCCATAATGTAGAGGAGAATCTGACGTTTGCAGACCTGGGTTATGCTATACGGAGACGACAGAGTAAAATGGCTGCATGTGTCCCTCGCAGTTAACAGCCTTGTAACTCATTACACTGCGTTCCCATGGAACAAACAAACAGAACGTTATAAATCACTGATCTAAACAGACCCTCCTGCCAGTTGTAGCTCTACAAACCTTACCCATGCCTGATTAACTACTTGATTACATAAACAAAATGTTACTAAGATGAATTAATGTTTTCCATGTCATGAAATACTCAGAAATGTACCCACTCTTCTGGCTAAATCTCTGCTGGAATGTGGATGACCAATCCTGCTGTAGAGAGAACTGAGGCTGCTCAGATCCAACCATCTGGATCAAACCTGCAAGGATTAACGTGGAGATAAATCAGCACAAGAACTATTTACATGTTGCTAAGAAATTACAAATAAATAAACAGAGTAAAGTCTAAGAGGTTATTAGATGGCATATTACTATTAATGAATCATGTTTGTAAAGCTGTTAATAGTATCTTTGTTGTTGAAATGATTCATAAGCGGCAGCACATAAATAGCCCACACAACTCACCTGCATTGTTAGCCAGTACTTTCCACGGACATTGTATAGCAACTGCAACCATCAATCGCAAAACTACACTGACCACAAATAGACATTCACATGGTTGTTTTCATAACCATTCTGCAGCTGTTTTTCATAACACACACACCTGTTTCATCCATCCCTCTTTCCTCTGTACTGTATGCTCCAGGCCACGCCTTCCTCTCGCTCCCAGGTGAAAGCTCCAGTATCACTGACTGTCCTCCCTGTGCACCTTGAGGAGAGGAAGATAAATGGAGGAGGGGCATCAAGGCCAGTGGAGTATAAGCATATAAAATCACTGTTTTCTTCATGTCATCCACTGCAGCTATTACACTGTAAAAAAAAAAAGAAAAAAGAATTGTATTGTGTATTATCTAACACAAACTGAGATTCGTGACATGTGTGAACTAAACCGAATAACTTCAGTCTTTGCAACAGTAAGGTAATGTTGTTTCAGTGGGAGTATTGGTTTACAGGAATGTGAAAGCAGTAAAACAACACCAAACTCATTCAGTTCTCATTCAACGTTTTTTTTGTTGTTGTCCTTTTCTCACAAAATCTCTCTCTCCATCCAAAAGGTAAAATAGGTCTGAAAATGTACATAAACATGGGCCCAACATATTAACAGCAACGAGAAATCTGCCCATTTTTGATTTTATTTTATTTACACAACACTGATGATAATGGCCTGTAGGTAAGATTAGATTCAAATTTATTGTCATTATGCAGTGTACAAGTACAAAGACAGTGACAGGTAGCCACCCACAGTTAAACTTAAAGACTCACTGTGCTACATGTATGTGATGCATAAATATATATATGTATATATATATATATATATATATATATATATATTTATTAATACCTTAGTATTGTATGCACCATAAAAAGGTATGTGTAAAGGCTTTAAGCCACCCTACACGTTATTGTAGGCACAGTTTAATTTGCAACTCAATTTTATACAATATTAGTAGGGGTTCCCTGCTCCGTCTCTCTTTCAGCTAAGGGGTCCTCAGTCTAAAAAACCTTGTTCTAGATGATGTTTGCTAAACTGTGACAGTGATTGAATGGTTGTCTTTAGATAGCAAATGACCTGACCTACAGTGTCATTAAAAGTGTTCTTCAAAAAACACTCACAAATGGTATTTTATACATAACTGGCATAGGTCATATTTGCAATTTGATTTGCTCTGTATGTAAAAAAAATAAAATAAATAAATAACATTAACAATAAAGTGTGGCTTGGCCTCTCGTGATAAATTATACAGTTATATACTTTACAAAAAAGAACTGTTTTAAGTACTTTTATTCAGTTCAAAAGGTACTTACAGTAGCAGTCAGTTAGGTAAACACTAAAGAATGTATATGTAATTTTCACATGGCTGATTGTATTCAAACCAATCTTCATCTTTAGATAAAAGTCAAGCCATGCATTAAGGACTGCTGAACCTGTCTTCTTCATGAATCTAATGCCACCTGCTGGAGGTATGCACCCACTGCAGTTTAACCATCAGATGAAGGTAAACAAGGGTGATTTTGACAACAATGGAACCTCTGAACAAAAGGCAGCTCAGTCAATCTATATGCTCAATGTCAGTTAAATGTACTATTTGTGGTTTCATATCTCTTTGTCTCATTTCTCTTCCCTGTGTAAGTGAGGTCGTCCCCACGAATGCCACATATCAACACCTGAAGGTGTGTGTATCTTACTTCTTATATGTGTGTGTATGTGATGGCTTGTGCATATCTAGGGCGATCTGTGCTATCTATTTTTACAGCTGGGCTGTAAAAATACTGTGCAGCAGAGTGGTTAAGGTGATGTGCCGGTGATGTGGCATGAGTGCTCTTGGGCCTCCACAAACAATAACAGTCAATAGGCCAGGCTTTTCCACCACAGTTTAACCGTTGCCCATCACTTCTGCCAAACCTCACAACCATAAGCACAGAGAATAGTCTCTTTGGACCTGTGGGTTATTCTGCAATCTGAAGAGAGAGAGGTGCAAGCTATATCAAATATTGATATATTACTCTACAAATTATAGTCAGCATTTGAAAATAAGGTTAAAAAAAATCTAATTCAAGTGATAATAAAAACAAAAATCTGGAAGATTAAACCCCTTCAAATAAATTTAAATAAAATAAACCTTAAAAAAAAAAAAAAACTTAAATAACAGGTTCACATTTACAAATCTGTTGTAGAACAATACTCACATTTGTACAGTTGTCGCTCTAATTGTCCATCCTGGCAGTAAAGAGATCCCTTCCGAACGTGATTTAAATGTTAAAACATTGGGGACCAAATCCACAGTCCTCATTCTGTGCAAAAATACATTCTAAAGTTATATGAGGCTTCAGCAGTCCGAGTTAGCTAAATCAAGTGGGTATCTTCCAACACGGACTGTAGATTGTGTCCCCCTATCACTTCCTTTGGAATCACATTAGGAAGGGATCTCTTCATAGCCAGTATGGACAGGGACAGGATTACAGAAATCAACACACAATTATTAATGTACATATGGATATGTAAGTAATGTTTTGAGAAAGACTTAAAAAAAATGTGAACTTATCCTTTACATAAATGTGTATGTTATATATCTGAGACACGTATGGCTAAAAAGGAAATTAATATAAGCTATACAGTATGTTAGGCAACGCAGATTGTGGTAGGACAATGCAAAGATACTCTGTTTAACCATGCTAGAGGTAGTAACATTACAAGTGATAATCGTACATTACTCATGCCAGTTTACGGGCCTGCTGTCAAGATTACTAACACTTCTTATTTTTATTTCTACACCTTCTACATTCTAAGAACTGACGCAGAATCAAGCAGCCAGTGAGAAAAACACAGGATGAGATGACAAGTTTAACTTCCTCATGTTCTGTTCATTACAACATGGAAATATGAACAAACTGCTAAACCTGAAATGACATAAAGACCGCAATGCTCTCTGCAGTAACCAACAAGTAACTATGTATTAACGAGCACAGCGAAATGTCTCTTCTAACTGCATCATAATTATCACTTTATACAAACTCGACAATGAAAACCACAGTTTGCAAGACCCACCCTATAACAGACATATCATTATCTCTCTGCAATTTATCACACAGTTAAAAATACAGGCCAGGTTTTCACACAGCTTGTTCTCATCTTAGTCTGTATCTCACAGGATCACAGCCGTGTATGACCCTCAGAACACCCATGACTTCACTACAGTGGGTGTGAGAAAGCCCTGGGCTATGGGAAGCTTCTAAATGCTCCTATTTCTCAGGGGGCCTACTACTGTAAAGGGTTTAAAGTGACATTGTGCAGATGTCACACTGCAGTTGACTATGAGGAGGTGATACCCTCAACTCAACTTCCTGTAGAAAGTGGTTAACTGCTCAGCCGTGAGTTAAGGAGCAGGAATCAGGCCAGCAGACCCCCACAACTCGCACAAATAACACTCTTAAAAGGGTTGTAAAACAAATATGGTTTGACATGACATACAAACAGATGTGAAATAGGTTAAGATAAAGCCAAAGCAAAGCAGTAGCATTTCCATTGAAGTGGAGTTTCAATTTACAGCTGCTTGAATGAAAGTAGAACATGGTGGGGTTTAGGTGGGAGTGTGTGTTTGTTTGTGAGGAGTGGGGGTGACATAACATCATCAAAGTTTAAAAGGAACAAACTGATTAGACTAACCCCCAATGAGTCATCTCATCATTGGTGACTTTACACCTGGGCCAAGTGGTATCACTTTGTTCAGTAAAGTGTGTGGGTGCACCAAGACACGTCAGTAATGCTAAAACTGTGGTTTAAAGGGTATTGGTAAGGTTGTGTGGTCCTGTGGAGGGCATACTGTCTGAGACACACTCAAATAAAAAATAATGTTATGACTATTTCTAACTGTACTGTTGGTGTACTGTTGTTTCCATTGTTGTCCAAAAACATATCGATGAGTCACACCGCTGCAATTGCTGACATATTTCTTCATTCATTACAATAAAGATTGGCAGTGTAGTTTATTTTGAGTTGATCCCAAATACACCTATATCTTGGCTGAACTAAGGTAACATCCTGTACACACAGTATATGTAGATATCCTTTCCCCTTATAAGAAAGATAAGAGGATTTTCAGTGCGTAAAGGACAATAAAGGACAATATTTCAATATTTCAAGGGCTCGGTTTACACCTCACACCATTTCAAGCCAATTGAGGACCATAGGCAGGCTGGGGGAACTCATATTAATGTTAAAAAACCTCATAGTTAAAAGGTTAAAATGTGCCTTTCCTGTGTCCATGTTTATGTTTATTTCTCATCAAAGCCATCAGACTAATCAGCAGGAATCAATACAATCCGATATGAGACTACCTCTTTAAAAATCTAGAGACTAACTTTTACTGAAAGACTAACCTGACTGTTGGAACTTGGCTGACTGTGGCATCTGTGGTTACAGTGAGTCAGAAAGAAAAATTTGCTGGAGTTTTTGCTGGAGTTTGCCAACAAATACGTGAGACAATTATTGAAATGTTTAAAAACAATGCTCCTCAAAGAAAGATAGGAAGACATTTGCTTATTTCACTTTCAACAGTGGATAACATAATTAAAAGATTCAAGGAATGTGGAGGATTTTCAGTGCATAAAGGACAAGGGCGCAAGCCTAAGCTGAACAACCGTGATCTCCGATCCCTCAGGCGGCACTGCATCAAGAATCGTCATTCATCTATAAGCGATATCGCCACATGGGCTCAGGACTACTTTGGCAAATCTTTGTCAAGTACCACAATACGTAGTTACAGCCACAAATGGCAGTTAAAACTGTACTGTGCCAAAAGGAAGCCCTATGTTAACAGTGTCCAGAAGCGCCGTCGACTTCTCTGGGCTCGGAGGCATCTGGGATGGACCATCACACAATGGAAACGTGTACTGTGGTCAGATGAATCAGTATTTCAGGTATTTTTTGGGAGACATGGACGCCGTGTGCTCCGGACCAAAGAAGAAAAGATCATCCAGACTGTATGTATACATAGGCCATTCAATCAACTTAAGAATCAGCTTAGGCAGACATATTTCTCTCAGGGGCATGAGTCTCAGTCTCTCACCTAAAGCAGGTAAATGACTATTGACTTGTAAAATTTTGCCAAGGACACTCTACAAATATTACAAATAAACACTAATCAACATAGCATTATATATACTGTATATATACACAGTATATATTTTTGTAATTATTATTTTTTTAAACCTTTATTTATCCAGGTAAGTCGATTTAGAACTGAATCTCATTTGCGACGACGACCTGTCACATTCACACAGTTACACATTCATGCGTGGAAGCTGTCCAGTACAACCATCAGCTCTGCTGGCCACTGAGCAGCTCCACTGGAGCGGTTAGGGTTAAGGGCCTTGCTCAAGGGCACCTCAGTGGTGGTAATGAGGGAGGGACAAACGCTGTTCTTTCACTTTCCCCACCCAGATTTTATCCTGTTGGTCTGGAGATTGAACCGGCGACCTCCCGGTCACACGCTCGCTTCTTTAACCTTAAGGCCACCACTGTCCCTTGTCAAACTCAAACTCAATACCAATCAACATAACATATCAAACTCAATATGATCACCTCATACTTGGTCAACACATGACATGATTAATGACATCAGCCCGAGTGAAAAACATAAGCATGTTTGGTTGTCACTCCCTTTAACTCCTGGAAAGCATGTTGAGTACTGAAACTGAAGACTAGATCAACTACAAGGCCACTTGGAGAACGCAGACCTCCACCAATGCATGCCCTATCTTGCAATGTTAACATTACTTCTTAGTGATGCCAAATGTAGCATAATGCTAAACACAAACAAACTCGGAATAGTAAGTGCTTGCAATCGTACAGATTAAGACGAACTATTGGCTAAACAGCACTAAATGTGTATTAATCAACAGTGGAGAGTAGTCCCAAACATATAAACTTTCTTCCTGTTTAACTAGTGTTTACTAAAACTACAGTGCACACCTGTATAAGGAAATTAAGTTGAAAAAAAACTAAAACGGAACAATAGAGTTGTGATCTGTTTTAAAGATTGATGTCTTCCATATGTGCCACCGGCAGGCTGGGGAAGTAAGTTTTGAAACTAATGAGAAAGGATTAAACTAATGCATTGTTGGCTTTGGACTTTTCATGTGATTTGTTGACTATATGAAAAATATTTACATCCAGCCGTATCCTTTAACAAAGGCTCGCAAGAAAAAACCCTTACATCTATATTTTGGGTTACAAGCAAAAGTAAAAGCAGCAAGGTGTTAATCTCCCATACGAGAGAAATGTAAATGAGATGGTCTTTAATCAGCTGTGTGATTCCCTCTCAGACAGAAGTGTTGACTAAACCGATCACTGTATTGTCATAAAACCTATAGGACATAAACTGCCCAAGATAACTCATCCAGAGAATCATCTGCAACATCAGTCAGTCAGGATGTGGGTGTTGCCACACTATGAGAAAATGGCAGTGGTAAAAATGATGTAGGCATACCTTGATACCACAATGCTTTCAGAGCATGTTTATTTGAACAAACCTCAAAAGGAGCAGATTCAGTCAGTACTGTGTAGTACAGTCAATCAAAGCTCAATAACTTTAAAGGTCCCATGACATGGTGCTCTTTGGATGCTTTTATATAGGCCTTAGTGGTCCCCTAATACTATATCTGATGTCTCTTTGCCGAAATTCAGCCTTGGTGCAGAATTACAGCCACTAGAGCCAGTCCCACAATGAGCTTTCCTCAGAACGTGCCATTTCAAATTCTCTGGGCAGGCAAAGCAGAGAAAGGGGAGGTAACCTTACTTGTTATGACCAATAACAAGCAAGATACCAGAACGGCTCATCTGAGCTTACTTTTTCTCAAAGGCAGAACAGGATACCCATAGGCAGGCTGGGGGAACTCATATTAATGTTAAAAAACCTCATAAAGTGAAATTTTCATGCCATGGGACCTTTAAATATCTCTCCTGCTTTAATTAATCAACCCCAAGCTGTATCATTTGACATTTATACTGGATGGCATAACCATCATAAATAAACCTTCTTGTTTCTGCTACAAGGTTAAAATGTGCCTTTCCTGTGTCCATGTTTATGTTTATTTCTCATCAAAGCCATCAGACTAATCAGCAGGAATCAATACAATCCGATATGAGACTACCTCTTTAAAAATCTAGAGACTAACTTTTACTGAAAGACTAACCTGACTGTTGGAACTTGGCTGAATGTGGCATCTGTGGTTACAGTGAGTCAGAAAGAACAATTTGCTGGAGTTTTTGGCGATAAAACCCCATTGTGACGCAGTATATTTAGGGGGTAGTGATGCTGTAATTGGTTCAGGATATTTCCCCTTGGAGTCTAGACACTGGAAGTTTGGATCAACGGAAGTACATTTCCATGGTTGTTGCCTGACATCCGGCATGTGAGCTTGTGTAACGGGTACCGGCTTGGCACCGGTTAGCAGGTTATTGAGATGTAAAAAGTACACAGAAAGAAGTGAGACTGGAAGTGGATTATATTTCTCACATGAATACTCTTCTTTCTGTTATATTATTTTTGCATAAATGCACTGGTCAAAACCAGATATAGCTCTTAACAAGAAAATGTAGCGGTATATAGACCAATTTACATCTGTTACATAACTATAAAATATACTCATTCCTCATAAGAAATAAAACCCTTTTCTATACAAAACATATATTTGTCTGTCTTTGCATATTATACCTTCATTGAGACTACTAATGCAATATTATACTAGGGCAGGGGGTAAACGATTATTCATTAAACGATTAATCGGGCGATTACTTTAACGATTAGTCGACTAATCTAACGACTAATTGGACAATTAATATATCGATTATTTTTCTGTTGCTCGATTAATAAAAACCATAATGTATCTCAAATGAATACCAAATAATTCTTAATATACTTTATTAAACAACAGTTTTGCACAGCAAAATCTTCTGCTTTACACAAAATAAAATAAATAAAATTATCTTACTGTTATACAAGATGAAAGGCCAGCGTGTTTACTCTTTTACAGTACCAACATAACTCTCTTGTTCAAAAGCTACTGCAATCTGCTTGCTACCGTTAGCTAGATCTAGCAGCTGTGCACTTTGGTGGTGCTAGGCTAACCAACGCATCTTAGCTCTCTGTGCAGTTTGTTCGTGCTAGGTTAGTATCTAACGTTCACGTTAGCTAACGTTAGCTACTATAGATAGCTGTGTTCTGCAGCCGTAAGATAGCTACCATTCTAGCCAACATTAGATTATTACATTACATTACATATCATTTAGCTGATGCTTTTATCCAAAGCGATTTACAATCAAGTGCTTTCAACTGTGAAGGTACAAACTCCAGACAACAAGTAGTAAGTGCAAGTACATTAGCTTTAAATAAGTAAGCTACAAAGAGACATATGAAAGTGCAAGTACATTAGCTTTAAATAAGTAAAGCTACAAAGAGACATATGAAAGTGCAGGTTCAAGATATATATATTTTTTTTATTTTATTTTTTTTATCCGAGGTGTAGTCGGAAGAGATGTGTTTTTAGCCTTTGGCGGAATGTTTCTAGGCTTTCGGCCATCCTGATATCGGTGGGGAGCTCGTTCCACCATTTGGGAGCCAGGACATTGAACAGTCGGGATTTCGTTGAGTGATTAGTTCTCCCTCGCTGTGAGGGAGGAGCAAGCAGTTTGGCTGATGCAGAGCGAAGTGGGCGGGTTGGGGTATATGGTTTGACCATGTCCTGGATGTAAGCTGGGGCTGATCCAGTCGCGGCCCTATATGTAAGTACTAGTGTCTTGAAGTGGTTGCGGGCAGCAACTGGTAACCAGTGAAGAGAGCGGAGGAGCGGTGTAGTATGAGAGTACTTGGGGAGGTTGAAGACAAACCGAGCTGCTGTGTTCTGAATGAGCTGCAGGGGTCGGATGGCACATGCCGGCAAGCCAATCAGGAGGGAGTTGCAGTAGTCTAGACGTGAGATGACTAGAGCCTGAACCAGAACCTGAGCCGCCTTCTGCGTTAGAAGGGGACGTATCCTTCTGATGTTATGCAGCATGTATCTACAGATGATAACTAACGTTAGCTAAACACAGCTGTCTAGGCGCCAGTAGCTAGCTAACCTTAACCTTGTTTCGTACTCCATTCTGCAATGTTTTGGTCTCCCACGTATGTGTGGCGAGCTGTGGCGAAGCGTTGACGTAAAAATATGACAGCGTAATTTTGACGTTGACGCGTTGCTACAGGCCTACAATATACAGTACAGTAACACATCAACCTTCTCATTAAGGTGTGTCTAATGTGAATACTTTCACCATTTCTCTTAGTACTTATTGCTAATTATAACAGAAGAGACTGGGTTTACATCTGAGATCAATCAACACATTTCAATAGTCAAACATACTGTATACCTAGTATGTCTAACAGAGTAACGCCGTGACCCAAATACATGAGCAAGGAAAACCTGGTAAGTCCGTATTGAAACGGCACTGGTGGGAACGACTAAACAGCAAATGCTACACGAACATTAGGCTAACCGGTTAGTTTAAGCTACTGTAGCCGGAACAGGAATAGCAGTGATTAGCTTGATAAACAACTATAACCTAATAAACATTCCGCTGCAATAATGAGCTGCTACACATTTACTTTCTTATTTTACCATGTCCAGGAGCCACTAACAGATAAAACACAGTAGAAAATAATAGCATGTAGCTAAATCGGTAAAATAACAAGTAGACATGACGCCATTACGGGACATACAAGGTTACGTTACTTCAGTTAAAGTTCACTTTTAACTTAATTAGCAACATATTAGCATGCTGATACCATCTTGCTTATGACTAGGATCATCTTATAAATGTCTGTATTGTTTAATGTGGTGGAAACTAACTTCGTTGGTGGAATCTATGCAGCTTGTATAGGGTAAATATATGGCATGTACAGTGCCTGGGTGTACATGATATGGTTTGAGTGTGGTATACAGTACAAGGCAGAATGTATGGAACGAGTGAATGTGGAGATGAAAATGTGCTCAGTAGCAACTGAATTAATGTTAGCATGTGACTCCACTGACGGCTCACCGAATGAGTCATATGTGAGAAATCTACGTGGTTGTCTGTCACATATATACCTTCTAACCTCTGTCTGGTTATGCTCAACAGGAGGAGTCAGTGGTCGACTTTCAGTATCTGAGTCTGAGTGCCCATTGGCTCCATGTTCTTCTTCGGGTCTGGTGAGGTCAGGTAGATTTTCATAAATGTTTTGTTCAGTTTCATCTTGTGTAGGTAACAGGACATGGTCTGGTAAGTGTTCAGGTACAGTATGACTTTCCATCCCTACAGGTTTTAGAGCAGCTGAATCTTTTACAGAGGTATGGGTAGAATTTCTCTGAGGCAAAGTCAGTTGTTCATGCAGGATAAGCGGTCTCTTCTGTTCTTGTTGCAGGTATCCTCAACCAGTAACATGAGGCACATTCATCATATGAATCAGAGTTGTCGCTCTCATCTCTTCCCTTTTGTGTTTCTGTCTGTTTTTCTCGTCTTTGTTTGTGTTTTTGTTTCTTTTCCGGAGGTGGGGTGATTTCAACAGGTAGGTCATTTACCAGCAACAGGAGATTACGGTGCAGTATTCTGGTTTTTCCCTGGTCTCCGGTTTCAGAACAGACAATACTGGACTATCAGAAAGCTGCTTTTTGGCTGAAAGTCTTCTCCCAGTATGATCTTCATTTCCCTGGCCCTCCATGTTCACTGAGGTTCCTGACCAGAACCCAGTCTCCTGGTTGCAGCACCATTCCTTTGACTTTCCTGTGATAAGTTACTTTCCCTATTAAACTGGACTTTTTGCATTTTCACTAGCAATCTGGTAGGCTTCAGACATTCTCTCCTTTTTCTCCCATTTTTCTGCATATCCTCTACTGTAGGTGAGTATGGTTCCTTTTCTTCTCTGAACCCAAACAGCAAGTCAACAGGAAGATGTGGATGACAGCTGTAGAGGAGAAAAAAGGGTGAGTAGCCCGTGGATTGTATTGGTTGTAAGCGTGTATAACATGTGGGAGGTGATCCTTCCAACGCAGCATCTCGCTTTCAGTCAATGTCCTCAGCATCTGGAGTATGGTGTGGTTCAACCGCTCAGCTGGATTTCCCTGTGGGTGGTAGGGTGATGTACTCAAGTGACCAACTCCAGACAGTTGTTGCAATGTTTCAAATAACTTATTATTTTCAAATTCACGGCCCTCGCCGTGATGTAGTTTGGATGGGTATCCAAATCAGGGTACGAAGTCACTGAAAATACGCTCAGAAGCTGTTTTTCCACTCTTGTTCTTTGTGGGATATGCCTGGGCAAATCTGGTGAAGTGATCAATCACTACCAAAAATATATGCATACCCTCCACAACTGGCTTCCAAGTGCAAGTAGTCAATGCACACAAGTTCTACAGGGAAGCTGGATGTAATGCTACCCATAGAAGCATGAACGTGTGTGACAGGCTTCTTGGCTTTAATGCATGGGCATTTCTGTGTGACATAGTCCTCTATTTATTTTGCCATAAAGGGCCAGTATAATCTCTCCCTAGCAAATGAAGCACTCTCTCTGTGCCAACATGGCCCATCTCATTGTGTAGATATTTCAGAGCTAGTGTTCTGTATTTGGAAGGGAGAACCAACTGCTTCCGTTTATTTGTTCTTTGATAAAGGAGGTCATTTTCCTGATGTAGCAACTTTTGAGTGGCCCCGGTTACAGTTTTCCATATTTCATCTGTCAATTTGGTGTTTGACGCCTTTAACTTCATTATTCATTATTATGGCTTGGTCCTCGCTTTGTGCTTTTACAAGATCATCATGGCTGATGGTTGGCAGGTCAGAATATGGCTGTTGGTGATGGTCTGGGGAGGAGGTGTTGAGTACTGCCACCCAGGCTACATCTTTGCATTTAGCTGCCTTACTTTCATCCCATGTTGCCGACACTGCCTCATCTGAGAACTCCTCTGTGCAAGTTATCTGGTAGGTCTCCATATATATCCAGGCGGATGTGAGACAGAGTGTCTGCGTCCACATTTGACTTTCCGGCCCTGTATTTGATGTCAAACCAGAAGTCAGAGTTCACCAACCCACCTATGACCAACTGCATTTAACTCTGCTGTATTCATTACAAAGCTACAGGTAATCACAGAATTTCTCTCACACAGCCGATTTCAATGCAAGGAACTCCAGTTTCCAATGTACAGGTGGTAATTGCGTTTGGCCTCATGGGGTAATGAAGGTGGTGAACTGGCGTAAACCCTCAGTGATGAAGCCCTGATGATAGGCTTTGCCTTGGTCAAGGATGCAAAACCAGGCATTGCCAGCAAGAGAGTGTCTATCAGATAATTTATCCTAGGCAGCGGGTGTCGATCAGGGACAGTCTTTTTGTTCAGAAGGCGATAATCGATTCACCACTGGGGCATAATAGAAGGACTTGGACTTGACTATCCAGCCTCTCATCAACAGCTCTTGTATGTACTCTTTCACATCTTTAAACAATGGCTTTGGGACTGAGGAATATGTTCTTTGAACAGGTATTTCATCCCGCAGGGTGATCGACATTTGCAGGCTTGGTGTGCATCCTATATCATTGCTGTCACATGCAAAACTTCCAGCTTCTTCACAGAGCATATTGTTAACCACTGCCTGTTTTTCCTTATCAAGGTGACTGAGGTCAACACTATATAGATTGCCATGGAAATGGACTGGAGCTGGCAGGGGTTGAGACAGCTCTGTAAACTGTCACTGTTGGCTTGGGCAGGTCAGGTCTGCAAGTCTGGTGAAATCACTTTTTCAACATTATGGATGCTGCCAATGGCTGTCTTTCTAGGGATGGTGATTGGGTACAGCTAAATATGGTTTTCTTGGATTTTGCACTTCCAGCAGACCTTTGCCAACATCCAGTTCAGATAGCTATGCATTGCTGTCATCAGGTTCAAACAGAAAAATTGAATCAGACGAATCCATGTTGGGTGGGACTTGGCACTTGACCCAGGTCACCTAACCTGCTGGAATGACAGTGTCTTGTCTGCCTGTTCGTAAACACCCACACTTCATAACTGGTTTGTTGGTCTGGATGAACTGTACAAGAAGCTCTGCCTTTTCTTGTGGTATCGACATGGCATTACAGAGCAGTCTGATGAGCGTTGGAATCAGCTTTTCAGGTTTGCTCCTGTATGATCTCCTCCAGCACATTAAAGCCCAGCAGTGGTCTCTCAAGAGCAATACTGCTAACAAGAAAAGGTACAGTGATTGAATCAAATCAGGTTTTTTTTGTGATACATTTTTTATTGATAATATACAGGTGGAAATTCAATGATAGTACATGTTTTAATACCTCATAAAACCTTATATATCACAGAAACAGAACAAACATCCCCATCCTCCCCCAACCCATGGTGACCTCATTACCAGCTCCCCAAGAAATAAAAAGATACAATACAAAAATACAAATGTAATATAGACATGGTAAAAATTAGTAAAATACATTAATGCTGCACTCTTTCTTTAACCAAGGTGTAAACTTCATCCCATGCACGTATAGTTTTCTAATTAGCTCCATGTATCCAGGCCACAGATCTCTCCATCATCTTTAAAAGAGTTAGCCCACTGCTGCTACGATAATGTGTGAGGCGGTTGCCATCGCAAAGCTAACATTTTCTTTGTTGCAGTGAGACCAGCCCATAGTATGCGCTTCTGCTGTAGAGACAATTCTAAGCTAGAGTCATCATTAAGTAAAAGTAAGGTCGGTGACAGTGGAATATTTACTCCAAGCATATTACTAAAAGTGAGAGACATAAATGTCTCCAAAAGGCAAACACATTGGGACATTCCCAAAACATATGTAAAAATAACCCTGAAACATTAAGTGTACATAGGTGACAATTAGGGGATGGGATAATTTTCATAGCATGACGTTTTCTTGGAGTAAGATACATTCTGTGTATAAATTTAAAATGTATTAATTGGTGATCAGGGTTTTTGGATGTATCCTGTAGATTCTCCCATACTGTGTCCCAGCAAATCTCTCCCTCTTTAATAGAAGATAGATCCCTACACCATACACTTTCTACTGATAAAGATATATTAGGTTTAGAGATATCAAATCAGGGTTTTCATTACCTTTCAGATTGATAGTAAGAGCAACCCAGCAATCAAATAGGATGATTTCACCATTTACTGCGTAGACTTTCAAATCTTCTACATCATCAATAATTTCACTGTGTGGATTCACAGGAGTGTCCGGCAGGTATTTACTTTTCCAGTTCCTGTCAATCATGCTCACCTGGGCTACCATATATAGCAAAGCCACAACAGCTAAACCATTTATGTTACAATGGGTGAGAGCTTTTCTCCCAATGAGCTTGGCTAGGCGTTCTTTTGCAGTTGGGTAAGACAGGAGAGGGTGCCTGGGATTTCTGATTTGGTTGTCTCTGTTGTCCTCTGTAATGACGTTTTTCCATTACATGGTACCTGCTCGCCTCGACTCTACTCTACTGGCCTTTTTTGGTTTTCCATTACGAAAAAAAGTACCTGGTACCTGCTAACAGGTACTTTTTTTAGTACCACCTCCGTCGAGGTTCCAAACGAGCTGAGGCGATACCAAAAGGTGGCGTGAAAGCGACAGACGGGGGTGTCCGGAACAAACCCGCCATTTTTAAATAGTTTCGCCAGCTGTGTTTTTTTGCTGCCTCCAGCTTTGACACAAAATGTGTCTTCTGGCTGTGGCAACAACAAAACTTCGACGTATCTGTCAGTTTGTTGAAGAAAAAGGTGCTGAAGGAGGACTGCCAGCTCTTCTCCAAACTATTTATCTCATGCCAGAGCAGATTTTTTAAAGTGTTTTTTAAAGGTTTGTTTCGAGTCGATTAACACTCCCAAATATTTAAATTCCTCAACATTAACTAATTCATGTCCACCCAAGCAAACGTTTACAGCAGCCACGGTTGTTTTAGTTTTACTAAAAAACATTGATACGGTCTTTTTAACATTAAGGCACAGGCATGAATCATTCAGCCATGTTTGTAAATCATTTAAGGCTAATGAAAGCTGATGGGCTGCATCACCAGTACTTTTGGCTTGTCTAAAAATTACCGTATCATCTGCATACATAATCGTGTCCACATTTTTGCACACATTGGGCAAGTTATTTACATAAAGTGAGAATAGCAATGGACCCAAAATTGATCCCTGAGGGACACCTTGCGTATAGTGAAGATAGGGTGACCTACTATTCTCTATTTGCACGCATTGTTTTCTATCTGATAGATAAGACTGTATCCATTTAACAGTTTGATTGCTAAAGTTAAATGTTGACAGTCTAGACAAAAGCTTAAGGTGATTCACAGTATCAAACGCATGCTTAAAGTCAACAAAAACAGCCGCAACATAACTGCTTTTGTCTAAATAAGACTTCACCTTCTCAACAAAAACACAGACAGCTGTTTCAGTTGGGTGAAGACAACGAAATCCGAATTGCATTGGGTGCAAACCCGGAATGGAATCATTAAGATGTGCAATAATAGAGTTAGCGACCCACTTTTCTGCTATCTTTGAGAAGATAGGGAGTATGCTAATAGGTCAATAATTAGCAGGATCTAATTTCTCACCCGATTTATATATTGGTATGACATTTGCCACCTTCCAGCTCAAAGGGACAACTGCCTGCGTGATTGATACATTAATAAGATGGGTCACAGGCACCAAGATACAAGATTTATAATGCTTCAGAAGGTTGGTATCAAATCCAAACACATCCCTTGGTTTAGAACTCTTCAATTTTTGAAATTATGTTACATCATTTTCTGTAATATTTTCAATATTAAACTTTGAATTTTGAGTTAAGGTATCTATTTGAGGGTCTATGTTGCCAATATTTTTTTGAGAATCACATGAATTAGAAAACAGTTGTGCAATTTCATCAAGGGTACTTTGAAAAAACTCATTTAACTTAGTTGCTAGGCTGATAGGCTCTGATACCAATTCATTGGCAAATTTGAGTTCAAGGTGTCTTTCACCATTGTGATTACTTTTACCAAGGAGTTTGTTTATATTTTCCCAAATTAGCTTACAATTTCCTTTAGCACCATTAATTACAGTCATGAAAAAATTAGCTTTTGCCACTCTCAAAGTTTGTGTGACTTTATTCCTTGCGGATACAAAATTGAATCGATCAGTAGTTAATCCAGATTGTAATGATTTTTTAAGTAAATTGTCTCAGAGTGTCATAAGCTGTTTACACTCACTATTGATCCAAGGCAAGAATGAACTTGTTTCTTTAAATGACCCGCTTTCTGAAACTGAGACAGAACCCCTTTAATAGAGGAGTATAGTAGATCACAACATTTATTGGTGTCATCGCAAGATAGTATGCTAGACCAATCAAGACTATTTAGAACCTCAGTTAAACTTTGTTCTTGGCTCTTTGGAAAACATGTTTGTTTTATATTAGTGCTTTTACTAACAATTCTCAATCGTTTTTTAGTCAGCTTTCTATAGAAAAATATGGCATTGTGGTCAGACAAGCCGGTCAAGAAATTGAAATGTTTTTATCATTCTAATTTGTTAGAGAACACCAGGTCTTTTAGCGTTTTAGAGTGATTTGTTATTCTAGTGGGATCATTGATAATTTGTATTAATCCAAGTTTATATGTAATTTCTTTCAGTTTCTGTCACTTTTGTTGTCCCAGTTTACATTTAAGTCTCCCATTAGAATAACCTCATTATTAAAGTCGCAGCAACTCAGAAGTGCCTTAAATTGATCATAAATATCTACTTTTGCTGAAGGCGGTCGATAAAGACAAAACAGTAAATTACATTTCTGCTGAGAGTGACACTTTAACTCCAACACATTCAATTGTGATTTCATTAGGCCAAATTATTTGTGTACATTTTTGGAAAGTCCTTCATATACAGTAACACCCCTCCCCCTTTCCTTGATGCCTATCCTTTCTAAAGACATTGTAGCCTTGTAATGATACCACTGCTTGTGGGGAAGTGGGCTTAAGCCAAGTTTCTGAAAATCTCATGAAATCTACATTTGAATTAATGAGAAGATGCTCCAATTGTTCCCTCTTAGGGGCAATATTGCGTATGTTCATATGGCCACCTAGGCGCCCTTTGTTTTTACACTGTGGAGCCCATATAGTCCTGGCTTGATTAAGAGTCTGAAATAATTTACATGATCAATGTCTTTTAAATACAGGGTTCCTCTGTGTACACATGGGTGTGACTGGTTGTGGTGATATACTGGGCTTAGTTGTAATAGGGTCCTGCAATGGTGGTGTTAGCCCAGGGAGCTGCTGTAGCCCCGGTAGAAGTGGTGGAATTAACCCAGGGAGCTGGTGTAACCCAGGTAGCAGTGATGGTATTAGCCCAGGGAGCTGCTGTAGCCCAGGTAGCTGTGTTGGTATTAGCCCAGGGAGCTGCTGTAATCCAGGTAGCAGTGGTGGTATTAGCCCAGAGAGATGCTGTAGCCCAGGTAGCAGAGGTGGAGTTAGCCCAGGAAGCTGCTGTATCCCAGGTAGCAGAGGTGGTGTTAGCCCAGGGAACTGCTGTAGCCCAGGTAGCAGAGGTGGTGTTAGCTCAGGGAGCAGTTGTAGCACAGGACTTAAAACAGGTCCAGGGTTTTGCTCAAAATCACCAACCAGAAGTATTATCATCAAAAGATTCACAACCCCAAGGAATGATCTAGATGCTGTTTGATCAAGTTTACCTGGGGGCAGCCTAGCACGTCCACAATCCAGGATTCTTGCATACAAAAGATGTTGGCTCCTCTTTGCTGGATAGAGAGTTAAGTTATCCATTTTCCTTGGACACGTTAAACTCAAGAGGAGGTAGAAGGACAGGAGAAGACCAGACAAGCATGGCAAAATCCAAGAGTTTTTTATATACTTTTGTGGCAGACACACAGGACCTGACAAACACTGTGGCTGCACCCTGGCGGCCATCTTGTCCCCTGTGACATCTCCATAGTCAAAAACATAGGATGCAAAGGTAAAAACCTTGAAATATGTCTCATGAGTAAAATTATGTGTCAAGGTATGCGTTTTCCAATGCCGGAAATGGTGGCCATCTTGGAAAATGGCGACCATTTTGAAACGTTATTTTTCAAATTATTGGCCCCAGATAACCACACCAAATTTGGTGCTTGTATCCACTTGTGAATGATTTCTCCCCTTATCTGCCCCACTAATTGTGGATAATTAAGCTATATATAATATGCTTAAGTATATTTCTGGAGTGTTAAAGATTAAAAGAAAAAATAACAAGAACCGTACAGAACCGAAAACCGTGACCCTAAAACTGGGATACAAACCGAACCGTGGGTTTTGTGAACAGTACCACCCCTAATAAATATCTCTTTCGCTCTGTTTCTCCATGTCTCTCATGGTCTAAAATATATATTCCCTAAGTCATATTAACTTCCACTGCTCACTTTCTTATATTGTATTTTCAAGTTCAGATTTACTTTTTTCACACCGCACACGCAAGGACATGGTCCTCGCTCTCTGGGGTGAAAGTCCTGTGTTGTTTGACCCATCCACCCAACCAACCTCCCTACACGGATTTTCGGCATTTCATGCTACTCGCTACTGTAGTCGTGCTGTGATCACGAAACATGCTTCCCATTTAAATACATTAGTTTAAAAATGGTCCTCACCAACACGAACAAAAACGAGAAAAACGTGTCATTGTACACAAATCCATAGATTAAATAACGTGACCATTTCACGAACTGCCGTGAGACTGGGTTGCATATGTGGTGTTACGGGTCAAATATGACCCAGCAGAGAATATTGACGGTTGTGCACTGCTTTGTAGATGAAATTTAGCTCAAAGGTTCCCAACCACATCACACACACACACACACACACACACATACATACTCCAGCAAGAAGCAACAGCCTCATTTTTTACCCGTAACACCACAGAGGTCACTACGGTTTATAATATTAAGTTGAAAAAGTCCACATTCAAATAATTTTGGAGGTGTGTTTTAATATTAGTATATTGTAGTCGGATAACATAATTACCCATTGTCTTCATTACTTGAAATATGTTAAGTTAAACATTTTTAAAGTTAAAAACGGGTGGTATATTTTAAGATCAAAGACCAATGGGGCCAAAAAAAATGACATTTAATAGAGTGGTTACATGTAAATGAATATATAAGTTAACTATGAGGTGAAAAACAATATTGGATGATAATCATTGTTTTATGAGTATTTTGGGCTGAGTTAAATCAAGGGTCAAAGTTGACCTGGAGCCGTTTTAGCCACCATTCGACTTGACTGTAAAATGAAGGAGGGAGAGGAGAACGTGTGTGTGTGTGTGTGTGTGTGTGTGTGTGTGTGTGTGTGTGTGTGTGTGTGTGTGTGTGTGTGTGTGTGTGTGTGTGTGTGTGTGTGTGTGTGTGTGTGTGTGTGTGTGTGTGTGTGCTGAAGAAATGTCTGCAGTGATTGAAAGGACATTTTTTAGATTTTGAGTTGGGACAGAAAGCCAAACAGTTACTGATACATTCTCTAAACATGTGTGACTGTTATGTAATGGCATAATTTTCAGTTCATAAAAGTGATCGGTGATCGGTATCGGCCAATACGTCTTCCAGCAATCGGTGATCGGCCCCAAAAATCCTGATCGGAGCACCCTTAACCTCAACGCAAATCATCCAGGAGTTAACGTTAATCCGGAGGTACAAGCTAGCACGTCCCGTGATACCAACTCTAGCAGTCAACGTCATCTTCAAACCACACTGGAGCAAACACTGAATCGCAAACTTAGCAAATCTGTATGGACCGACTGAGCAATTCACTTGCTAAATGGATCGCAATGTCCTGCAGACCAGTTTCGGTGATAGAAGACAGGGGGTTAGCAGAGGTTTTGAAAATAGCCTCTTCAGACATAACATATAACCCGCCATCACGAAACACCATTATGTTAAAAATACAGCAGCTCTACGACACTGAAAAAAAAAAAAGGATATGTATTGGTGGGAGCTGACAGGGGATCACTGGACTTCAGTTAGCAATCACAATTACCTGGGTGTTACAGCACACATCATTGACTGTGAGTGGAAACTCCAGTCATTTGCGTTAGCAATGCTAAAAACGGACACCAGGCATTCCGCCGATGCCTGCGCCCAGCAGTTTTTGTCTGTGGCGGAAGCATGGGGAGTTCAACAAAAGGTCACCACACTCAGCACAGACAGCGCCTGAAACGTGATTGCTGCGCCGAGAAAGCTTCCATATGAGCACATGCCTTGTGTTGCTCATATGTTACAGAGAAGCATCACTGTTTGCCTCGCAGACAGTGGGTTTTGTGACACATTGGCAAAGTGTTGTAAGATAGTGGGACATTTTAAACATAGCCCTGCCAATACAGAGGAGCTCCACCAGCACCAAAATCAACTTGGGCTACTGACAGAAAGTCTGATTCAGGACGTTCCCACAAGATGGAACTCGTCACTCGCCATGATCTCTCGTCTCCTGAGTAACTAGGAGGCTATCAAGGCTACATTGAGCAGACAGAAGCACAAGCTGACTATGTTGACTACATCTGAGTGGGACAAACTTCAGAGGCTGGAAACCATCCTTGAACCATGCAGGTAAAAGCATGTATGCACGCATGCACGCACACACACAGTCTTTTTTTAATTTATTGTGAAGAAATTTACTTTATTTTGCAAATTGTTGAAGTAGGCTAGGCTACTACTATGACACTGATAATACATGTACTGTGTGCATCTCTTATCATCCATTGCAGATATGTGACTGAGCTCCTTGGAGGTGAGACTTATGTTTCTTGCTCTGTGGTGTTGCCTGCTCTCTGCCTCCTGTACCGCACAATGGAAGTTTCGGAGGAGGACCCAGCCTACATAGGAAAATTCACTTTAAAAAGGACCTGTCTGAACGGCAAGCAAACCTCAACAATGGACGGCTCAACATAGCTTCAGCACTGGACCTACGCTTCAAGGACTTGAAGTATCTTCAAAGAGGAGACAGAAGAGGTGTGGACCGGCCTTGAGGTTCTGCTGCAAAATAAACCCAGTACGGCTACCCCAGAGCCCGCAGAAGAGCCAGACTCAGATGAGGACACGGTGGAACCAAGCAGGGTTCTGAACCGCTACAAAGCATAGCCTAGCATCAGCATGGAGGAATGCCCGCTGCAGTGGTGGACAACTCATGCAGGAGCCAATCAACAGCTGTCTGTCCTGGCTCGCAAATATCTGGCTGCCCCTGCCAGTTCTGTCCCTTGTGAGAGACTTTTTTCACTTTGCAGGTAACAGTCCAAAAAAAAGAGGGCAGCCTTGAGCTCTGAGAATGTAGAGAAGCTAGTTTGTCTCAGTGACTGGCTGAAGGAGAAGTAGAAGTGAGGCAGATGTGTCTGACTACAACTTAAAAATGATAAATTGTTGCTATGTTGATTTTGTTGTGTGAAATGTGGTAAAAGGGGCTGGTTTTTTATTGAAGGTTTATGTTCAATTACACAAAAAAAGCCCTGGAATTGATATTGCACTATGTTAAACTTTTGGTCTCTGTTGCCTGAGTTTATTTATGGCACATACAAGAGAAATAGTGTTGACATTGAGGGGGGTGTTAATGTATTCATTGTGTCCCCTAGGTTATAACTGTGGCCTGAGATGCCTTGTATGTACAGTGAAAAAAAAAAATCTTCCTGAAGCACTTCTGCATTTATTTCCTCAGCATATTAGGTCATATTGTTGATTGTTATGGTCATTGTTTGAACAGTGAAACAGTGAACTTTAATGTCACTAATGCTGATTATTCATTGATTCATTTGAATTGGAATATTTAAAGGGATATTTCACCGCTGGAAAGCTGAATATATCTTTAAATTGGGTCACTTATGTAGCAGAAATGTGAAAAAAAAATTAAAATTGGTACCTTCTAGGCCGAGAAAAGCCAGAAAATGTGTTTTTGGCTCATATGGATGAAAGACACCAAATCCCAGAATGCACTTCGCTTCGCTGCTTTGAGTCCACTCCCAAGCCACGCCTACCGCTTGACAGACAGTGAGGCATTTGACTGAACTCAATGTGTTTTATTGTTATTTCAACCATATACACGAAACAACGTTTCATCGTGGCTCAAGTGGTGTTACACATTTAAAATATATAAAAACGACATTATATAAAAACGACATACGAAACAGGCTACATTTAGTGCACACACACACACTATAGGCTCCGTAAAGTTCAGCTAAGCATACTAGCATTAGGCTTGGTGGGCTGTAACTAGAGTATAAACACAGCCGTGAATTAGCGTGGAATGTCGAATGGTCGCCATGTAACAGTCACAAACTCCAGCGGTTAGCAGTTAAGTTTTATACAAATCACCACATTTCTGCACCAGTCCGTGTTAACACAGCCCACCTTCATACAGAGCATCTCTAGCTCGGATCATCGGAGGGCTAGCAGGCCTGGTAGCTGGACAGTCCGGTACGCTGTTTCAGCCATGTTTCCACGAAAACAAACACTCGCGTTGGGAGTTTCGTTGAAGTTGGATGTAGTTCAGTTTGTTGTTTAATGAACGGACACTTTCAATCAGGGTTGATGGGACAGGTGGCCAGCTAGCGTTAGCTTGCTCTGGATGTGCCTTTTCCCCGGTTAGCGTTAGCTTCCCACCTAGCCGATGAGGAGGTCCCATCGAGCGAGACCGCTGGTCTCCGTGCAGGCGAAGCTCTTGTAGTGTGCCGATTATTCCCTCTGTAATAACGTTTCCTGCATATTCTTCAATCTGTAGCGATGTATCCCGGTGGTACACATGTGCGGTAGTTTGAAAGCACATAATTTTGTAAAAGTTTGCTGCTGAGAAGAGAGCCCTGTTTAGCGAGGATTAAAGATGGCTGACATTTCGTTTTTTTTCGGCGGAGATCGACTCGCTTCGGGTGATGGGCGGGGTTGAAAACATGCGGAAGAAGCACCTGCTACTGGCTGTAGTCTTGTGCCTCTGGCCAAACATTCCTCCAATGACGCAAACATCGTCATTTTGTGTCATTGGAGGAATGTTTTCCAGACCCCCCAATGCAGAGATCTCCCCTCTCAGGGGGACATGAGGGAGGGACGCACGGTCATTCAGAAATACTACCGGGTTTCTACTGATACAAAGCTGAATGCTAAATCGGTGAAGTATCCCTTTAAAATACTTTCACAGCAAAAATTATGTATACGATTAATTTAGATTAATTAATCACAGTCTGTTATTAATTTGATTACATTTTTTTAATCGACTGACAGCCTGGAGAGATCCTGGACGAGCCCCCATGAACTGTAACGGGTACGGGCTTGGCACCCGTTAGCAGGTTATTGAGATAATCCTGTAACAGCAGGAAAAGGTACACCGAAAGAAGTGAGACAGGATGACGTGTTCTTTCTCCATTCAACTGGATTATATTTCTCACATGAATACTCTTCTGTTTTATTATTTTTGCATAAATGCACTGGTCAAAGCCAGATATAGCTCTTAACAAGAAAATGTAGCGGTACATAGACTAATTTACATCTGTTTCATAACTATAAAATATACTCATTCCTCATTGACATACAAATAAAACCCTTTTCTATACAAAACATATATCTGTCTTTGTATATTGTACCTTCATTGAGACTACTAATGCAATATACAGTACAGTAACACATCAACCTTCTCATTAAAGGTGTGTCTAATGTGAATCCTTTCACCATTTCGCTTAGTATTTATTACTAATTATAACAGATGAGACTGAGTTTACATTTGAGATCAACACATTTCAATAGTCAAACATACTGTATACCTGGTAAATGTCTAACAGAGTAACTCCGTGACCCAAATACATGAGCAAGGAAAACCTGGTAAGTCCGTATTGAAACGCCACTGGCGGGAACGACTAAACAGTAAATGCTACACGAACATTAGGCTAACCGGTTAGTTTAAGCTACTGTAGCCGGAACAGGAATAGCAGTGATTAGCTTGATAAACAACTATAACCTAATAAACATTCTGCGCAATAATGAGCTGCTACACATTGATTTTCTTATTTTACCATGTCCAGGAGCCACTAACAGATAAAACACAGTAGAAAATAATAGCATGTAGCTAAATTGGTAAAATAACAAGTAGACACAACGCCAATACGGGACATATACGAGGTTACTGTTACTTTAGTTAAAGTTCACTTTTAACTTAATTAGCAACACATTAGCGTGCCAATACCATCTTGCTTATGACTAGGATCATCTTATAAATGATAATTATTAATCCCTTATCTTGGTTTTGTGAAATAGCCCTCAGGGGTCTTCAACGTTTTCTTAAACCAAGGACCCCTTAACTGAAAAGAGACGGAGCAGGAACCCCCTATTACATATTGTATAAAATGAAGTTACATATAAAACTAGGTCTGCAATAATGTATAGGGCGGCCTAAAGCCTTTATACATGCCTTTTTGCATAGAATACTAAGCTATTAAAAAAAAATAACTTTTGGCATGATTTTATAAATCATCGTTTAATGTTAAACATACACAGTGAATCCTTAGGATTAACTATCCGCGGATGGCTATTTTAGTGACTACCTTATAGGCTAGTAAGCCTATCATCAGTGGGGATTTATAGTTGCTAATAATGTTGGATTCATGTGAACACATTTTAAGTTTTGAAAAAATAACCATAATACCCCCCCCCCCCCCCCCCCCCCCCTCCCTTCAGTGCTGCAAAGCGAGACAAGGCAACATTGACATGTTGTTAGACTGACCCATTCATAAGCCCTCCTTCAATTTCATTGTGGGCACATTTGCAGTAATGTGTGATATAATGCTTCGGAGAGGAAATACAAATGCAACTTTCACAGTTGGTCATTCAGATTCAGCAAAAATCATGTTCCCATTAAAATGTTCCATCTGATCAGAAGTAGGAGCCATGAGTTATGCTGAATACTGATACTTGAGGATATCCAACATGTTTTACAGGGCAAACGAGTTTATTCATATTTACCTTATTAAATAAAACATATCTACCTTCAATCATTTACGTTTTTAAAAAAAATGCATGATTTCTGATGCATCTAATTTTAGGAGTTTACTATTTTAATCGTCAGGCAATTAATAGTAGCCTATCATTCGCGATTGAATGCAAACCCCTGCGCCTGATGTCTGCTTAGATAGGCTGCATAAATGCACTGTTCTGCAGGCAATGTGCAGATCACCATGCGAATCAATGTGCAGTATAAAAAATAAGTAGGACAGTTGATCCAAACTGACTCATTTCAGTAGTCACCTGTTGGTTTGATTGAGACCACACTGTTGTCTTGGATTTCCGCTCTCCAAAGTTTAGTTGCCGACCAGTTTCAACAGTAGCTTATTAAACAGGCAGCCCGAGGACACAACGCGATTGGCTGCATGCATTCAGTAGCCTGTAATGCGTGCGCCCGCCCAACAGCTCTGCTCTCTTCAGCACCGCTGATGGTGATTGACAGGTAAGAGCAGCGTTCTCTAACATTAACAAACGTGTTAATATAATCAAGTAGGCTAAATTATCTGAGTGCTACGTCAAACTCCGTACCGTTTCTGTGTGGGTGTTGCAGAATTCCAAGAAGCTCGCTCAAAGTTGATCCAGTCCTCCAAATCACTCCACAGGTGTCCTCTTCTCATTCAGGTAAGTGCGGCGAGATTAACACTGTAACATTATCTGACCGTCAGCTTTGACTTGGTTTGTGGGAGACAAACGTTAATGCTACCTACTCAATCTACTCACTTATTTTACTTTTTAACACCTCATTCTCGTCTTTCCTGTTACCGAAAAGTAGTAAAAGAGGTAGCCTACTAGCTAGACCTATATGTTAAAATCCTGCGTAGTTTTACTCAAGTAACATTTTGTAAATTGCAAATGTACTTTTGTGTTAATATAATTATGCATAATGGCTTCCTTCATATTTATATCATTTAATTATTAGCACTAATGCATTAAAATATAGCCTTTGCAACATTTAATGTTGTTGTTGCTCATTTTACCTACTTTATACTTTAATAATCTTTCAATGAATCATTCCATGAGCTGTTTTGTAGGCTGTGGGCTAAAATCAGAATATATAATGGAGTAGCCTAAAAAGTAAAATACTTCTATCATGTAGCTCTATACTAGAAATTAAAACAGCATTAATTCTATAATTATTTTTTAGCTAATACAAGAACATGTTTTAAGCATATTCTGTATACTGATCATGTAAAATTCATAAGGGGAGTAGGTTCACAGATAGATAGATAGATAGATAGATAGATAGATAGATAGATAGATAGATAGATAGATAGATAGATAGATAGATAGATAGATAGATAGATAGATAGATAGATAGATAGATAGATAGATAGATAGATAGATAGATAGATAGATAGATAGATAGATAGATAGACTTCCTCCTGCACTGTGAAAAAGTCTTTTCACTAAGGGATTTAACATAGCCAAAAAGTAGCAAATTTCCCAATGTTATCAGAAAAGAAGCTGGAAGGTTGGTTTAGGATTGTACAGTAATTATTTTGTACAAAAAACTGTTAAATATTATATTGTGTTTATGCAATTGTTTTGTAATGTAGTGTGTTGTATAACAATCAGTAGGCCTATATAATATATGCGACACCTACTGTATGTAGCCCATATATGCATTTTCTGTAAACTGCTTTGGCAATATGTTTTCTTTGTTCATGCCAATGAAGCAAATTGAATTGAATTCATAGTCATTTATTTTATACAATAAAAAGCTGTTGGATTGAAACTTTTGATTATCCCCAGTCTAGTGCCATGTCCACCTCGATGAGCCCTGAGGCTGGGGCAGCTGCTCCGTGCCAGCCCTCTTCCTCAGTCGAGAGCATCGGCGAGTCTGATCCAGACCCTGCACTCCTCTTCCCGGTGACACGGTCCTCCCTGCTGACTCAACGTCTCCTGCGTTTGCGGGCCTACAGCAGCCATGTAAGCTCCGTTACACGACGCAAGAGGAAGATGATCCCCACCGACAAGAAAGATTCCACCTACTGGGATAAGCGAAATAAGAACAACGAGGCAGCCAAGCGGTCCAGGGAGAAAAGGAGGCTGAACGACCTGATGCTGGAGGGTCAGCTGCTGGCTCTAAGTGAGGAGAACGTACAGCTGCGTGCTCAGCTGCTCAGTCTGCAGTTTCGCGGCAGCCTGAGGGCAGAAACGCGCAAAGCTGCCTCTGCAACATCCACTGCGTCTGCTTCGCCCTTATCACCGAGACCGGCTCACTGCCCTGACCTCTTCCAGCCAGGACTGTGGGGCAACAGCAGGAGCAACCCGGCTTCCGTCCTGGGTGCGAGACAACAAGGTGGGTTTAATCCACACCGTCCTCACAATAGTGGCACACAGCAAGGCATCTTCCACCTCACCGGGCCCCGTGTCCTCTCTCCCCGAGCGGTTTTGGAGGGCGGGGGGTCAGCGGAGGCGGAGATGGATGCTCAGCGACAGGTCTCCTCCAGCGATGACATCCACAACTCCACCGATGCGTCTTCCATCAGAGCATTTCTGCCCACACCCGAGACACTCCACCATGCGTCCATCCTGTCATACCAACCTAGAAATTGGCTGGTGCCCCATCTGAATCACTCGGCAGTGTGCAATAACAACGTTCTGCTGCCTTGGCGGCCTTCCTACCTGGCCCCGCCGACCATCTACCCCGGCCTTCCCCTCTACATACAGGAGAGACAAGGCCAAGGTCTCGGTGTGGAGGCAGACATTCAGGGGGGATTCAAGAGTCTCTTCAGCAGTGCACCGATGGGGCTGTCTCAACCCGGGATGCACCTCCGTCCTGATGGACGCTAACAGGAAAGTTTGACTGTCAAAGAACAAAGCGTAGCCTCGGCTACTGTGTCATTTTATGCTTAAATGTCTTGTAAAAATAATTACAGCGGTGTTGGTTTGTTTTTAAATTACCGATGAGTAGCCTAGGCTACTGTACACAGTAGGCTATGCTTTATAATTTGATAACATAGCCATATCAAAAACCTACCCTAAATGCAACAGACTGTTCAATTTATTATTTGGTCATAATAATAATAATTTAAAAAAAATGCGGATGACAGTAACGCTTATTCACCGAAATGTAGACTTGCACTGAGAATATTTTAATGCAGCCTGCACTGTGGATTTACGGTCTGACTTTCTGTGGTTTAAAATGGGTTTTTATTCTAGCCTATCTATCATCGGTTACATTGCACACACGGACCAGTGCTGTCAGAAATGAAACCCTCTGACTTTTTTTTTATTTTAGGCATAAGCCTATTTAGGCATAAGCCTATTTAAAATATTTTATCAATATAGGCCTACTTTGGTAGCCAAATACATGCAACAGCTGAATACACAGAATGTCATTCCAGGTCTCATTTTGGTCATGGTTTGGTAAGCTATAGCCCATTTCAGACATAAATTACATTAAATGGGTTGATTGTAGTGTGGTTAAGATTCACTGTGATTATTTTTTTTTTTTTTTACCGTTTATCTGCGGTGAAAAGAAATCGGCGACTGAGCCAGCGAAACTGGGTGCCTGTTGACTTGGTATTCCCCTTTATCTGCACTGCTTGATTCAGCAGCCTTGATTCAATGGAAAACCAAACGTTCAACCGTTTTTTTCCTGTAGACTGCTCTGGTATGAGACATCATCCTCCATTGCATATGGCTTCTGGCATCTTTTGTGCTTAAGTTAAAGCCGGGATATTTATACAATTAGTCTAAATTTTTTTTTTAAAATAATGAAGACGATGATCAAAAATAAAGTAATCTCCTAACTAAACTTTTTATTGTTCGTGCAGTTTATGCTAATGTAGGCCTATATTCATATTGAGGCTGCATACAGCAACACTGGTGCAAATGACGCTGTCACTCAGTGGATTGCTACAAGCCAATCAGGTTTAGCCGCTCAGCAGCTCTTCGTAGAAAAGTTTCACTTTTAATGACATGACGTTTTTATAAAACCTAGGTGCTTTGGGTTGGGTTTAGTTTTAAAATGTAGGCTAATGTTTATTGCTGTTTAAAACGTATGAATTCCTCTTGGTTATCACGTCGTCTCTGACTATGGAGTGGCCTCGCAACAGGTGCCCCCCCCCAGACCGTTAGGACATGTTCCCTCATGTTCCACCAGCAGAGGGCGCTACAACACAATAATGGTGGAGAGTGGGGAATGCACACAGTTGGAGATATAAATATATATATATATATATATATATATATATATATATATATATATATATATATATATATATATATATATATATATATATTCTTTTTGTTAGTGTGTTTTTTTTTTACTAACAAACATATTTCTGCCTCTAACATGTTTTCCTTAGTGTGGGGTAAGATACAAGTTACATTTACACTGATTTTATAGAAAAGAAAACATGAAATGGAAAATTTGTTTTTTAATATCATCTGCCGCATTAATGAGACGGGTCAAAAGAGTTGAATATTTCTAACCCTGTTAGAAGGGAAGTCATCCTTTTTCAGTCTTCTAAATAAAGTTTAACATTTTACAGGTTTTGTGCATAATCATTTGTAAAAAAATAAATAAATAAAATAACATGCCTTTGAAAACTAAATAATCTATTGAATGTTTTTTTCTGATGTAGGAAGTTTGCAACAGTACATAGGAAATGTCAGAAAGACTAATTGGAAAACCAATATCACCACAAAACAACTGTGTAATTTTGTGGACTGCAAAATGTCAGTCCACTAAATCATCAACTCCGGGTCATACAGCTATAAAATATATTTTTTTCTACTTTGTCTCTTGTCAAATTATGAATTCAAACAATTTTGTAATATACTTTCTGGTTTTGACAAGAGGCCTTTGTCACAGTTTCATCCATCCCACGGACACAACTGACATTTAGACATTCAGGTTAGACTGCGACCTCTGTGCTGCATTACAACAATAAAGCATTTTCACGTCCACATAGACCTGCGGTGCATCTTTTTTAACATTAAAAGGCTTAAGTACATCACAACAGGAAGCAAAAATCTTATTTGTCTCCATGTGATGGTGTCTATACATAGAACTGGGGGTTGTGGTAAAGTTTCCAGTCACAACAAAAGCATGTGTCATAATTCAAATTACAAAGTTAATTTGTCTTCCTAGAATGTATTACAAGTACTAAAGTTCTAGGTTATATATATATATATATATACAGTGATAATCAGTGAAGAGTTTTAAATTAGTAGTTGCAACTTTGACATCTACGCTATGCTGATAAGAGATGCACACTTCTCTTTTTTTTTGTGAATCTGAGGTGCCAAAGATTTATTTAACACCCATACAGAAAAATGGCAGTCACTTCACTTTAACCATCTCCGTTATGCTTTACTGTAAAATATCCTAAAGACGCATAACTCTGGTGATATGTTTTTCCTAGGTGTTGAGGCTTAGTCTCCTGTATTACTAGTGCTTCTACTACTTGTACTATTGCTAACGTTTACATTTTTTTTTTTCTGGAAAGAGGCATCAGGTAAGCAGTTAAGTTAATGTCTGTGTAAATGAAACATGTAATTGAATACTACACAACACATCATAATGTGGCTACAGTACAGCAAACAACACAGCAACACACAAAACAAAAAATTACTCGGGGGTGCTAAATGCATAACCCTTTGCCATGTTAGCATACAATACACAACATATCTGTCTGTGACAGCATTGCACAGGTAAGACCCATGTGGGCAAGCCACCAACACCACAAGATCAAGGGGCTCAGTCAGTCACTTTTCATGTGACAACAGAGGTGGACAGTCAGAGTTAAAAGACAGGAAAGCAACACAAAGAGTGAGAGAAAGCAAAGAAGGAGAGAGGGTAGGACCGACAGCAACGAAACATTATGAGCCCCGCTCTGCTTATGTGTGCATCAATCTCATGACGCAGTCTCAAAGGACAGTTCACCACTCTAAGTTGTGTATTAGCACCGAGTGAGAGCGAGATAACTCTGAATTAGGTCGTTGACACCTCTGCGACAGTGGACTTTCTGCACGCAGCAGTTGAAGGTAAGGCCTCAAACTCATTTTCACATCTAGTGGTTTAGACAATCTATCAGCCGATGGAGTCAGGGGAGGAAATGGTTTAGGTGTAATTGACCAAAGAATAGATGGTTTTCTCGCATATACTACAATTCTCGTGCAGATCGCAGCACAACAGCCCAATGTTGTATGCTGTGAAATTGGTGGTCAACCCGGTAAACTTTTGGAATCATTTTACATGTTCTTTATATCATTATATGTTATCAAAATACAGGAATAATTGACTGAGCTTTGCAGTTATTCATATTTATATATACTATCAAAACAAAATCAATTCAAAATAGTTTCCAAGAAAATGTTACTCCGTTATCTGTCAATAATTGTGTGAGAAAGAGGAAGTATTACTAGCTTGTTAATGTCAAGATAATTTAGGAGGGCAGTTTTGTACATGGTGGGTTTCTATTTGAAGAGTCCTTACGGTAAAATACTGACCGTGTTTTTAATAAATTGGCCATAGCTGGGATTAGGTAACTGAACTTTTCAAATATAATCAAAATTATTGTTAGTATTCACGATACGGAAGCTCGAAATGTTATTTTGTTATCTGGCAAGGAGGGAATTGACGTTTTACTAAAATTCTAACAATATGTAAAATAATTAGAACAGTGTGATTCTAATGATCCTTAACTCATGATTGTTTTGAATAACACATGAAACATTATCTCCGATTATCTCAAGTCTGTAGAGATTATTGTATAAACTAAGATTGTTATTGCATGTTAAACACAACGGAATTTGGTTTGGTAGCAATCCACTCAGTTTAGCAGCATATATAAAGAAGTACGCACACACACATATATACATACATTATATATACATACATACATATATATATATATATATATATATATATATATATATATATATATATATATATACACATATATATATATATATATATATATATATATATATATATATATATATATATATATATATATATATGGTAGACATGCTCACAATTACACACATGTTCTTGTATAGTCTATGAAAGTTATTTTACTATTTCAAGGAGTTCTGCCAACTTGAAATTCTACAACCCTTTACACACCAATCTGACAGATATTTAAAGCTTTCAATACATCACATCTTATGGATGGTTTTAAGTGCAATCCAGAGGTTTTCAAAAAAAGTACAAACCACCCTCCTACAGTATTTAACTATAAAGATTATTGGGCATAAGGAGAAATCTTGTACATGACTTCAATATAAAGCACCATATATATTATTTAATGGTAAAATACGGAATTTAGAAGATTTAAATAAAAGACCGTGTCCAGCCATCCATTAATATATGTTATACCATGGTCTAGGTGAATACTCAATTCTAATTGGTTACAGGGTGTCCATAAAAAAGTGTTATAGGACACCTACTAAAGGAGTTCTGGTGAAACTGACTGTTTACCGTTCTAAATGAATGCGCTAACGCTACATTAAAAGAAAAAGAAAATTTTAATCCATTATTTTCAACACTGTGTGGTGCTTTAGTGCCTCATCCTGTTAAAACCACCTGATGGCACTAGCACACAAGCTGCAAGAAGTAAGTTACACTGGTCCTCTGAACTTAACTTTGTTTCACAGCGAATAATGTCATCTCACATCCCGCTGCTAGCTCAGGCTGCGGCCGACAGTACACATCGGGGATAATTGTTCGTCAAAATCGTTATATGGTTTTGGGGACAATAACATGGCTGATAGCTAGCTTGTCTTGGTGTTAAACATACTGTCAAATTATATTTACTGATTGCCAACAAGGGGGCAGGCTTCTCTCCTCAGAGCGAAGCCGCGATGGCGCCATTTTGCTAGCCCTGTTCCCATCACCCCCGTTAGCATCCCATTGACTGCAATTCATTTTGGCGTCACTTTGACAGCCAATAACTTTACATCTGAAGCGTTTAAAGACTTGATTTGTCCGTTGTTTATTTCTTAAGAAACACGACAATGTACAAAAGGCTACATTACCTTGTACCTCACATTATGGCTCCGTAGCAGACGTTTTTATAAAAATAGGCTAACGATTGTGTCATAACCACGCGACTTGCTGTCGCATTGTAGAGGAATTACCGTATAGTACAGGAGAAGCTCGCAGGCAGTTTCGACGTACATTAGCTGTTTAGTTTAATTACTAATGTTAACTATCATTTAAGTTAGCAATAATTAGCCTGTGCCTATGTTATCTCCTTACATATACCTACGCTCTCCGTCTCTGATAGATTGGGAATGATTGAGATTTCTCTTGGCACAGCTACCAGAAGACTTACAACGCTCAGTAACACTTAACCATCACCGGAAAAGTGCTGGTAAGAGGCTTCACTTGTCTCCGTCAAAAACAGCGGGGTCGCTGGGTCCATTTTTCTTTTACTGTCTATGATTGCCAACTGTACACATTGTCATTGACTTTTAATCTTGCTAGCATAGCGTTAGCTTTCTGGCTCGTAGCTGTCGGAGCTGTATGAGCTGAGCGGACCTGTTGGTTCACGCCTCGCTTTCGTCCATTAATACTTGACAATGGATATCTCATTGGGCATTAACTCTTAGATAACAATGACGACTTAGTACCATACTCTGTATAGACAGTGTGAATATTTTATATATCAGTTTCCTCTTTTCATGATGCCGGAAAGACTTTGATTAAAGTTTAATTTCCATGTATAGTCATCAGTTTAAAAAAAAGGAACGTTATTTTTTAATGGTGCTTTAGATTTACAATATATAAAGAGTACAAGAAAAAGACGGCCATGACTTATTAGCTTTGCTCTTCAAGGAATTTATGCGTTAACCGACAATTCAAGCCAAGAACTGTGGCAAATTCTTTTATTCCCCCAAGAGAGCATTCATTCACTCTAATTTCCACAATGGCAGTTTACCAGAGATATGAACATTGTACATTGAGGTGAAAAGCCACAAAATATGGACTGACTACTTTCTCCTCCTATGGGTATAGTTATTTTAACAAACGCTGCCAGGGTGCACAGCAACATAACAGCAGATGGTAGAGTATGAGAAAACAGATAAACAGGCAGAAAAAGAAGAAGTTTGAGAGTTCCTTACTAAAAAGCAGGCTGGCTATTATTAGTCCATAAGAAAACAGGTGCACATGTGCAGCAGGGTAGTAAGCAGGCTCGGCCTCAAGAGAGATTTCACTCAGGAACCCTCTCTTTTTTTCTCTCTCTGTCTCTCCCTTATAATTATTGTTTCCTCTCTTCCTGCTGTTGCTTTTTTGGGTTTGCTAGCACAAAGTATACAACGCTTAATCTATGTGTCACACACAAGTATGCAGGTGTGCATGTTCCCACACAGACTTACAAATAGGGGCTTCGGTATACATTCTTGCTGGGCACAGGCATGCATATTTTTAACCTGATGTGCTCACCACCGCACAAAGGGCGCATGGCCCTTTTTTGAAACTTTGATGCTTTCGGCTCAGCCTGACTGGCACAAAATATGATTATGTGGTCAGTGAATATGCAGAGAAGGTGTTCCACAGTTAAGTGTAAATAACAAAAATAAAAAATGAGAACTTAAAACTGTGCTTCGGTTCCTCGTGTGAAATCCTGAGTGACAGTTAATTTTGCAGGTCATTTATTAGGGGTCACATGTAACTGCAAGCATAAAGGACTGTATGATGTCTCATTAGAAATTAACTTATCAGCTATAGGAAAATACTTAAAGGCATGATGGAAACATCAATTACTTGAAAGGTGTG
The DNA here is from genome assembly GCA_023631565.1 of Gymnocephalus cernua. Classification (NCBI taxonomy): domain Eukaryota; kingdom Metazoa; phylum Chordata; class Actinopteri; order Perciformes; family Percidae; genus Gymnocephalus; species Gymnocephalus cernua. The sequence goes on from CM042432.1 coordinate 18,043,742, forward strand.
TGTGCAAGCTCAATGTGTGTGAATCTATGTGTGTTTTTGCGTATGACTGCACGCACAGAGGGGGCTGGCTGTGGTTTCAACACAATGTTCATCTTTCTTGCACAGCTTCCCATGAAACCACCCACAAACCAACGCGAATGAAAGAGACTATATTAAAAGCTGCCAGTATTCCTCTCGGACTGGTTATTCAAAATATCTTCCTGTTCGATTTCTACTTTCTGCCTTATGTAAAAAAATTGACAAACCCTTACTGACTGCATTCCCCACAATGTACAAGAGTGAAGTAAGGCAAGTAGATAAAAGAGATGGAAAAAAGGGAAGTGGTGACTGGGTAGACAAGTCCATCAAAGAGGAAGATGGGGGAGATAAAGTGAGAACACTTTGTCAGACTCAAACGCAACTAAAGAATGCACTTGATGGTGAAAAACTGTATATACAGTATATAATTTCTACTGTATATGACAAGCTCAATTATACACCTCTCAACTCAGCTGAATCGAATCCTGGGTACAACAGAAACCTTGTGGCCACAGAAAACCTCCAAGTGCAATTCTGCATTTTAAAGTTACTTTGCAAAAACAGCAACAGAGTTTTCTACATAACTAAAAGTTAAGTTTACATTAAATGTATAGTGGAGGATTTTCTTTTTTCCGGGTGGATCATCAAGACTATTGGTCTTCCTAGTTGTCAATCATTCTGGGATATGTTTACGTAAGGCCGTCGTACGTGCCGTGACAGGTCAGCGAGCAGACGGCCACGGCCTCCGACCATAGACAGTATATAAAAGCCTCCGACCGCTGCCTCCCCGCTCTCGGCGATAGCTTGTTTGTTGGCCTGTAGCATGCTAAAGTTAGCTATAGATGCTTGTCGTAAATAGATTTCCACTTACCGGTGGCGAGTCTGACATAGTGGAAAAAGTGCAAATCTTCTTTTGGAAAGTAGGCTTGTATGAGCCATGACGACAGCAACTTGTAAACAGAGCGTGCACGGAGAACTAGGCTTGTGCATGCTCTCTCGTGCATTTTTTCAAAAAGTAGAGAGGGCGGTTCTTTTCTAAAATTCGGGAAAATCCTCCATTATACCTTTAAGGTTGAGTTTTGGATTAGACTAATGTGTACAAAGTGAGCTCTCAACAACCTGTGGATCTGTACAGTACGGTGGCTGAGACGGTTCAACACAGACACAAAAGCTACAACACAAATACAAAAGCTACAACACAAATACAAAAGCTACAACACAAATACAAAAGCTACAACACAAATACAAAACCCACAAAACAACAAACGCAACAGCTACGACACAAACGCAAAAGCCACAACACAAATACATAAGTGACAACGGAACTGAGCGTGTTGTTGACAAACGGAGCCTGCAGATGAGCAGGAGGAAAGTTCTTGAATGTTTGAGAAGTGAAACATTGTTCCTTGCTAATTATGATTACTGTTGCTATGCGATTGTCACAAATAAGCAATGTTGTTCAATATCTTTTTTAATTTTCATATGTACGTACTCTGCCATTTAGGCTACAAAGCTACAGCTATAACGTAAATGGTGCCCAGCTTCTTTTAACGCGCGAGAGCTACGTTTAAAGTCTATAGTTTGTCACGTTTAGTGAAGCTGTTTAAAACTTATTAACCATATTATCTGGTTAGTGATCAGCTCCCAGCGGCAAATTCCCTCGGTACGGTTGGTTTGGAAAGTGTGTATGTGTGTCTGGGTATGGTAAACAGACGTTTAAAGTGAATGCTAATTGTGTTACCTTCAATATGCTGCCTATTACAGTGTTAGGGGCGTAATATGTCATACACACACACAGGTTGGTCTGAATGAAATAAACCCAGGATTCAGAAAGACTCCCTCGTAGCCTAAATGGCAGAGGACATACCTATGAAAATACAAAGAACTTGAACAACATTGCTTATTTGTGACAATCACATAGCAACATTAATCATAATTAGCAAGGAACCATGTTTCACTTCTCAAACATACAAGAACTTTGCTCCTGCTCATCCGCCGGCTCAGTTTGTCAACACGCTCACTTCCGTTGTTGCTTAGCCTATGTATTTGTGTTGTAGCTTTTGCGTTTGTGTTGTAGCTTTTGCGTTTGTGTTGTAGCTTTTGCGTTTGTGTTGGGGCTTTTGAGTTGTAGTTTTTGCATTTGTGTTGTGGCTTTTGCCTATGTGTTGTAGCTTTTGCGTTTGTGTTGTGGCTTTTGCGTTTGTGGCTTTTGTATTTGTGTTGAACGGTCTCGGCCACCGTAGTACAGTAGCTATTGTTTGAAATAAGGAACTAGGTATGATTGTTACTGCATGAACTAATCGTAAACAACTGTGTACTATAACAGCATATTGATTATCAAACACATTCTTCTTTGTCTGCTTGCTTCCCGTCACATTCATGTGGTTTAAACAGGTGAGAGTTTATGTAGTTCATGTCATGTCATGTTTAAAGGTCCCATGGCATGACAATTTCACTTTTTGAGGTTTTTTAACATTAATATGAGTTCCCCCAGCCTGCCTATGGTCCCCAATTGGCTTCCAATGGTGATAGGTGTAAACCGAGCCCTGGGTATCCTGTTCTGCCTTTGAGAAAAAGTAAGCTCAGATTAGCCGTTCTGGAATCTTGCTTGTTATGAGGTCATAACAAGCAAGGTTACCTCCCCTTTCTCTTTCTCTGCTTTGCCCGCCCAGAGAATTTGGCCAACCAATGAGAGAGACATCATGGCTTTCAAACGAGCAAAGTGGCAGTTGGTCAAGCCCCCCCCTTCTCTCCTCCTCAATAGCTACAGACACAGAAATGGCACGTTCTGAGGAAAGCTCATTGTGGGTCTGGCTCTAGTGGCTGTAATTCTGCACCAAGGCTGAATTTCGGGAAGAGACTTCAGATACAGTATCAGGGGACCACTAAGTTTCTATATAAAAGCATCCTAAGAGCACCATGTCATGGGACCTTTAAGTGCTGGAGGTGTTAGAGTATGGTGCAACTGAGTGCACTGTAGTAGCCTCTGTAGCAGAGAGAAAAACATATACCCGTTACTATTTGTGTGCTACAGTAGACTGCAAAAGAGTCCTTTGGATAAGTCCCAAGTCCCATGGCTAACAACCATACATAGATATAACTTCACAAATCAAGGTTAGGGCTGGGACAGTATAGACTTTTTGTTACCATGATTGAAAAGCAAGAAATTCCCACGGTAGAGCGGTATACCGCAACACCCTTACGAGAGTAGCGTAAGTTAGAGCGAGAATGGCAGGGTGCCTTAAGTGAGTGACGTCAGTGCCCGTGTGGAGAGCGAGCGGCAACGGAGAGTAGCGTATGAGTGCCGGTGTGAGAAAAAAGAGATAGCAAAGATGATGTAAAGTGAGTTAAAAGTGAACAATAAAACAACAAGCTAGAGCTTCTCAAGACATGGTGGCTTTATCTATTGTCAATACTGCCGGTAAAGTGAATGGTCTTACCCCCGAAAAAACATCGGCTTAAACCTTACAACATATGTTGCAGCCATAGACTGTATAAACACATTGCAGCACAATGTGAGAGTCTTTACTGAGTTTTGCTGTCATTTAGGGCCACGATGGTTTCTCTCATCTCCGTTGATCCATTCCACAGACAGTTCAGAAAGCTCTTTTGTCAATAAAGTAAAATATAAATAAAATAGTTTGCCGCATCAATACCGAGTGCAGCCCGGCATTTCCCATGAAAGCAGCTGAGCAGACAGACAGAGAGCAGAGAGGGTGACTCGGCAGTCCGCTAACTTGTTGCTCTCTCTACCAATATAAGCCGCTCTGTTTTAGGCTACGAAACGCGCATGCAGGCTGAAATTCAACCGTGCCGTTTTATCGGGATAAAGCTATAAACAGAACTCCGCTAGCTGCTAGAATAATGTGCAATGGTAAACACTGCAGCTTGTTAAGCTAGTTGTGTCTACCTCAGCTGAGAATGGAGAAATGTCTTTGCCTTTCCTATTGTAATACACGGTAGGAAAGGCAAAGACATTTCTCCGATACAAGACATTACACAGGTACTCTGGCATACAGGCCTAAATAGTCAACACGAATGGAATGTTATGTGTCATGGAATATTGCGCTCCCCAACTCACAAAAGGTCGGATTTGCTCCATTTTTTGATAAGTTTTGTTTAGAAAACCTTGAATCCATGTAAGACACAATGTCATCAGACACAATCCATGTCATTAGAATCAATTAACCCATGTCATTAGACACAACGTGCACACATGTGCAGGCCAATGTTTTTTTTGCGGTGATGACGGTGACAAGCTCAGGTCCGCGGTAGGCGTCACGTGACCGTGGTATTGCGGTAACTGTCCCAGCCCTAATCAAGGTAAATATTAACATCAATCAATCATATATGGCACAATTCCAGTGGAATGTAATTTGCCAGTTCTTTTAATTTGTGCATTAAAACTAGTTTTAATTAGAATAGTAATAAATATATATGTATCAAAATTAGGGTTGCAAAATTCCAGGAATTTTAAAGTTGGAAACTTTCCATGGGAATAAACGGGAAGAGAATACATAACCCATTGCTATGTGTGTTAATTGTATAGCCCACTTGTTCGTGATAGGCTGGGAACAATAGACAGCACTGATGGGCAGTAGGGCTACTACTTTGCCTACTGTGGGGCTATTGAGGCCACACCCACTGCACAGATCATTTCTAGAATCCAACATTATACAGCAGATTGAAGCTGATTGAAGACAGATTGAAGACAGTACTGCATTTGAGCCCAAGGACTACATCCCATCCAAATTCCCATAATTTCCATAAATTCCCATGAAAGTTTCCAAATTGGAATTTTTCCAAAATTCCCCAGCTAAACTTTCCATGGAAAGCAATATTAAAAATATCCAGTTTATTCCCATTAATATTCCCATTAATTCCTGTTTATTTGGTTAATTCCCATTATTCCCGTTAAAGTTTTTAAATTGGAATGTTTCCAAAATTCCCCAGCTAAACTTTCCATGGAAAGTTTCCGAAAATTTCCCAGAAAATTTCCACCCCTTTTCAACCCTAATCAAAATCAGAATCAGCTATTTTGGCAAAGTAAGTGTGTATAGGAGGTGTGAGGAATTTGACTCGGTTTTAGTTACTCTCAATGTACTTGCACAGAAATAGGCATACCAGCTAAAAACAAGGACAAAAAATTGATGTACATAGGAATAAATTTGTATTGTACAAACAACTTTTGAACGTACACGTTCCACCAAAACAAGTTCCTTCCCGAGGCTATTTTGCAGAGGTACTGACATTGAGTCTGTTGCGTAGCGCCGCCCAAGACTATGTGTTTGTTTAAAGAAATGCCAATAAACCAGAGCACGTTTTTCTCCTATCCCAGAATGCTGTGTGGACTAGCCAGACCTTCCTTCGCAGCGCTGTGGAGGAAGGTCTGGCAATGTGAAACTACTAAATAACTGACTTAAATGTGATGGCCGGTGGGAAGAAATAGTGATCGGTAGCGCCTACCAGAGGAAAGAAGTTATAACAGGTTCTGTCCAGGGTGTTCAGGGTACTGCTTGTTTCCTGTCAGTTTCCTGACTCTGGAGGAGTAAAAGTCCTGAATGGAGATTGATTGATGATTTTTTTTCTGCAGTCCTGACTGTCTGTTGTAGTCTGTGTCTGTCCTACTTGGTAGCTGATCCAAACCAAACAGTGGTCAGGTTTCCATCCAAATGTATCAAAAATTTGTACCGAATTTTTGTCGAAAAATCGACAACAAAAATGCGAAGAACGGTTATGTTCAGAATGGTAATGGTGGGCAGTGCTGGGCGGCTTCTCCTGAAGGTTGTTCTGACTGCACCAGAGGGCCAGCTGTTCAACCTCCCGTCTGTATGCAGACTATCTGGGTCTCCTGAGTGGTGTATGATAATAATTTAAGATTCTCTACAATATTTATCATCTCAGCTAGAGCTGGACAATATATCAATATTATATACTATAGATATCGTGATATGAGACTTGATATTGTCTTAGATTTCGGATATCGTAATATGGCATGTGTTGCCTTTTCCTGGTTTTAAAGGCTGCATTACAGTAAGGTTATGTCATTTTCTGAACTTACCAGACTGTTGTAACTGTTCTATTATTTGCCTTTACCCACTTAGTCATTATATCCACATTACTAATGATTGTTCATCAAAAATCTCATTGTGTAAAAAGCACCAATAGTCAACACTACAATATCGTTAAGGTATCGATAGAGGTATTTGGTAAAAAATATTGTGATATTTGATTTTCTCCATATCACCCAGCCCTAATCTCAGCACACTCCAATTACATGTTTACAATGACATTCAACACTAACTCAGTTCAGTAGTTGTGTTGTTGCTGTTAAAAGCACGTAAAAAGATTGTCAACAGTCTCACGGACTCCAGTCATCACCGCATTCAGAAATGCTACGGTGCTTTTATCGAAGACAAACCAAGATAAGAAGAGGTACAATGCAAATCAGATAAGGTTATCATTATGCAAGAAGAAAGTACCTGTATTACTCAACCTTCCACACAAGACTAAAAAAAAAATCTCCTCTATTCTTCTTGATTTCAGGTCTGGGTACGTTGTTTCTCATTAATTCATCCACCATGGAGTCCCAGTCGTCACCTTTTTACAGAGGCGAAGAAGGCCATATTTTACAAGTGGACGAGGAACTGGTGCGTAGAGGACCCCGTCGCAAAAGGGAGTTCATACCGGAGGAGAGGAAGGATGCCCTCTACTGGGAGAAACGTCGTAAGAACAACGAGGCAGCCAAACGCTCACGGGAGAAGAGAAGGATGAATGACTATGTGCTGGAGACTCATCTCATGGCCATGAAAGAAGAAAATACCAGGCTCAGTGCTGAATTAATGGCCATCAAGCTGCGCTTTGGCCTGATGCACCCTGCAGCCTTCACTGCTCACCAGAGTAACCAACTGCAACACCATGTCCACAGCAGCACCCAACCTATCACTGCCACTAGCACGCACCACCCGTCCCTGCAGAGGGACTACAACTGGGCTGGCAGAGACTCTTCTGTTATGCCAGTACACCAACCACCTCACCCTGTCTTCATCCCTGCATATGCCCTCCATACAATGAGAGGCTATTCATATTTGAACATGTCCGGAACTACTGGATCTGGCCTCCTCACTCCACTTGGCCTTCCTCGAAATCTCCTGCCCCCCCATTCGTCCCCTCCTGGAGCTCATCTACTGAAACCCATCCCTACGAGAGCTGCCTCAGATGAGGATGAGGAGCAGCAGGTCCCGGGGGTGTTGTCCCGGTCCTGCCCTGCTCCACCTCGCAAAATCTACTCCAGAGTCAGAAACTACTCTCCACCAAGACAATACATGTCCGACTGACTGTCCAATAGAGAAGGGTTTATGTACTGTGCCAATGAAATGACTGGGAAACAAATTCTTCATTTCTCTCCACTGTACTGTCAAATATTTCTGCTGACACTGTAAGAGCTCTATTTTTGTGAAATCATGGTGCATATAAACCTCCACGCCAGGGATAGACCGATTATCGGCCCTGGCCGATTATCAGGCCATTTTTTGGCAGTTTGCAGATTATCTGTATTAGCGTTTTATTTGCATGATAACCGATAAAGTTAATTCATTGAAAAGTGTGCTACTCAGGCTCCGCTACAGCTCTGTGTCTGTCCCTCTGCTTCGGTTTCACTCACCACTTTGTCTGATTTAATGTCCCGCCCACAACTCTATCTGACTATCTTCTATTGCTTATTATGTTGAAAGTTTGTAATTAGTTAAATAATTGCTTACAGCATCAGTGTTGGATTTTGTTACATTCCAAAATCTTAAGTTTGACTTAAAGATTTTCATTTTCACTGTATATGCATATCGGTTCCAAATCAAAAATCGGTTTTATTAACTATACTAATAATCGGTATCACCCTTGTAAAACCAGTGTCGGTCGACCCCTACTCCCCTCTCTACACTTTTTGTGTCACAGCACACACCGACGGTTCTATGTTGGATGATGATCATTCACACTACAGCCATATGAAGAACATTTTGCCCATAAAAAAGTTGTAGGCGTCTGAATAGATTGCGTTCATGTGCAAGTTCACAGCACGCCCTGCTGTGTCACAAAAATAGAGCTCTGAAGCTACTTCAGCTCTTCTCTGTGTGTGCTCTTGATGTTGAGTAGAGGTTCAGCTTTGGGCTATGAATAAGATAACAATACTAGCTGATCTCAGCTCACCAATCTCTCTTCAAGAAGACTGATAACAATGCAACCACTTACAGCAGCAAAAACATGAGTCTTCTTTTTTAAATGTATGAACTGTGACAGAACTAGATGTGTGTCCTATGTCATTGTATTTTCTTGATAAACATTCAGTGCTAATGTACACCTTTTACCATCAGTTTTAGTATTGACTAGATTCATTTAGAATTATGTATTTCCTTCCTTTTTCCTACAGTGAAATACAGTTGAAAACAAATCCAGACCAATTTTTTGTTTTTTTAAATGTAAAAAGATAAACATGTGGACAATTAAAAAAAAAAGAAAAGCACAGGGTTTCACGCCAGATTGATATTACTTTGCACTAACAAACTACTGTCTGCCACCTCCCTCTAAATGGAAACAGTGAAGTATGATGATGGATTTCCTTGGTTTTTCGGTGTAGAAGTAGTCACCTTCCTCCATCCTCTAGCCAAATTGGGATTGAATCTTTTTATATTCCAATAAGCTTAGGGACAACATTGAATATACTGTATACTGTCTATATTACATTAAAACAAAGATTAAAACAACTAAATATTTCAGTTTCTTCTTGTTTTTACAGACCTGAAACCCTGAATGGCTCACAAAGGTAAAACAAAACACAAAAATAAACACTCCTCTCATCCTCCATTATGCAGATACTGATGTTTAAATTACCATGCTGCTTGCTTTCCAAACAGAGGAGATACAAGCTGCATCTCTATACAGAGGCCAACTCCTACAATGCCTACAGTGCCTTGGGCAGACTGAAGGATTGTGGGCTTCAGTACTCAAAAGAATTTCAGGCCTTGATCCAGGAACCAGAACTATTGCATTAGGTTTCAGAGAAAGTATTCTACTGCTCTTTTCTTCCAGTTGGCCTCTGTTGTTTCTTTCAGTGTATTTGTGAGTCAGCAACACCCCAGCAGGTTGCTGGCTCTTTGTCTGACAGCGCAGATGGAAACATTGCTGCCGGACAAACAACCAGTCCTGCTGGTTCAAAGACAAACTCAAAAGAAACAGTCAAAATGATTTATATTAAGCTAACGTTATTACATTCAGTATGTTTGTCCTGCCCCCTTAACCTTCCTCGTCATAGTTTTTAGTAAATGCCTTTGCCTTGTTTTATAGCTTAAACAGCTAATGCAAAGTTTGCATAAAGTACTCCACAGCTGCTTATTGTTACCCATAGGTGTATATAATATATCTATGATTGTTACCGTGAAGACTGGAGCAGTTAGCTTTCGGAACAAACATCTTGTTGTTGTGTCAGAGTGAGATGTACTTACAAGAGTGAAGCATGGATGTAAAATAAAACCGGTGAAGGTGGCCAAGCTCATATTGGTCTTTTACTGTGAACTTTTAAAACACAAACAAAAAAGTCAAGTAACCGTTAAGTGTTTGTGTGTTTTTGGGAGCCTGTGACCTCGGGCACCTATGAAAATGCTGCGCACCGTTTTGCTGCTTTTGTTTTCTCTCGTTTGGTGGGTGTGTCTCTCGTTTATTGGCTGTGCTACAGCGCTCGTGGTAATTAGTGATGGGCATCCAGGCCCTTTTTCGTGAACCGGCTCGTTTGACTCCGCTCACTGAAAAGAGCCGGCTCTTTTGGCTCACAAACGGCTCTTTAAAAAAAATTCATGTTTTGACTATGATAGGTGTGAAAAACAATTCTAATTAAATTATTAAATGAAATCATACTTACAATGTCTCACAATTTCTTTCAAAAATGCATTGATTTGTTATGAAAAAAGAATACTATTAAACATTTGCATTTAAATTACAACTTTTTAATGTATAGAAACAACATTCAAAACAAATCCAATCTGAATCTGAACAACATAATAGAACCCATATTAATTAAAGAAAAATAAACAACTGACAGGATTAGACTGGTCCCTCTTTTCTCTCTTCTTTATTGGGATGTTATAACCAGCATGAACTATCTCACTAGTTATGTTTTGTATAACTAGCATGAACACACACACACACAATGCTGATCATATTTTTATTTATGAGAGATTTACATTCAGAAATGCAAGCTGCCTCACTTTCGAGGGGCTGATGAGGTTTCTTCTCTCAGTAATAATTTGTCCTGTTTGAGAAGACCCAGAGGGAACGGATGTGGCTACTATGCAGTCTCTGTCATGACTTTAGTAAAAAAAATGGAGGTGAGGTGTGTGTGTGTGTGTGTGTGTGTGTGTGTGTTTTGTTCTTTGAATTAGTCAATTATTTTAAATAAAATGCACTCATTATTTCATTATTACATAATGATTTAATTTCTATAGGCTATATTTTTAAAAATAGAGTCGGCTCTTCGGATATGCGAGCCAGCTCCCGTCGTTCACCTACAAGAGCCGGCTCTTAGAGCCGACTCATTCGCGAACGACCCATCACTAGTGGTAATGAAAAGGCAGAGCGATTGCGCACACAACAGGATGTTCAACCATTGACTGTATAATATCAAATAATTTCTAATAAGGTAGACCGGCTTTGATAATATTAATGGACAAATCATCCGGCGTCAACGGCTTCACCATTTTTTTAACTGTCTATGGTAGGCTAACGGCAAACTCATAGACAGTTACACGTCTTAACTGTCACTGTCCCGTCACTGTCCCGTATACGACCCACCTCCGCTCAAATTGGACGCTGAATATACTTTGTTATAACTTCTACCCATTAAATCTTCACAATAGGCTATATGGCCATGCGATACACCATTTGAAAGCTTACCCTCTCAAGATTAATTTAAGCTCACACACAAAGCATAAGGTGATTTATAGAAGTTATAAAACTGTTATAAAGTTAAAGAAAATAAATTAATTCAGAATTACACTGCGCAGCTGGTGTGTGTGCATTCATACCTTTTTGAGTGTCCCTTTATCCACAGAGGTGATATAATCCCAAAAACTTTGTTTTCATAAATCCAGAAGAGTCCAAGGAAATGAAATATCTAAGCAGTTTAATCCAAAACGAGTTAATCGCCTGAAAATCTTAAAGTTTACATGCACCAAGTTACAAAAACGGCGACGCGAGGTTCAACTGCAGCGCTGTTACAACGGCTCTCCCTCCTCCCTCCGGTCGTCTAACGGCCAATGACCGCTTCCATGTTATTCTCTGAAGCCTTAGAAATCAAACAAGACCTCTCATAAACCAATCCGTCGCTCAGAGCCGGAGATTGATAGGTTTAACGGCGAATCGGGGCTCGGAGGAGAAATCGGACACGTGGGATTTGATCGACATTTGCTTCAGCCAGTTAAAATTCCATGCTATGAAACGCCCCTAGCCTTGTAGCCAATAAGAAGACGAGTCCATAGATATGCGATTTAGCATGAAAAGTTTAACCCTGTGATGGCTGGCTCTGTGTTTCAGCACAGACAGTGACTGTTACAATGCAAAGCCCTCCCTGACCAATTTATAATTACTTATTTCTATATATTTATGTATATAGTTATTTGTGATTGTGTGTGATTGATGTGGGTGTGTTTTTGTATTTGAGAAGTTTTGAATTTTGCACTTTTTTGGCTTTTTTCTTTGCACCTTTCAAGAAAAACGCACAGCCATATTTGTAGAAAAAAATCATATAAAATCAATTTTTGAGTCTTTTGGCTTCTGGATTTTTTTCTGTAGTAAGCTGACACATGTGGCTAACGTCCTGGATTGTCTGTCACCTGGTAGATGTGTTCACAGCAGTGTATTTTAATCATATTACAGATGTATGACTTGGACGGAAATAAAAAAACTCTATTCTAGCCTCTGTAGCTCTGTGTCAGTGAGGCCTAGAATCACCCTGACACTTGGAACAAAAACTTGAGAGCGTTTCCTTTCCAATGATATCAGATCACATCCCAGAGTGTCAAAGTATATGGGAGCTGTACCACTTTTAATTTGGGTATGCCGTTCAGACCAAAAAGCATGAAATTTCAGCCGTAGGTCAACAAGGGCAAACTCGACGACTCATAGCAGGTCTCCACAAACCAATGGGTGACGTCACGTGACACATGCTCTGTCCATTAATATTATAGAGTATGTGTTCAACGCACTCCCGTTTCAGTTTAAATTCTACAATAAAGATTGCTACAATATCAGTGTTGGTTCTTCTGCTGCTTATGTCCCAACGGTGTTTCAAACCTGCTTTTTATCTCACTAGACTACATCATAATAAATAAAATATGTAACCATACAATAAGATGCTACTTCCATATCACTGTGGTTAAATGTTATCTTTTCCTGTTTTATAGGCAAACCATAGATATGTTATTTTGACCGTTTTGACCCCACGCTGTCTTGTTTTGATTCCTTAATACTAACAATGATTTAAACACAGTTTAAAATCCCTCTTGGCAACTTGGGTCAGACAGACTCCCTAAGGGCTACATTGCCCAGAGCCATAAGCCCTGAGCATTGTGTTCCTTATTAAAACAGAATTATAATGTGAGGCCATGGCAGTGATCCAGTGTTATTCCAGTTAAAGATACTCATATCCATTTAGCCTCTTTTTTCTTACGTTAAACAGCTATTTTGTATATGTTTTGTAGGCTATTTTTTGTTTATTTCACATTAAGGTTCAATATGTTTGTTTATGTATGCACCAACCATCAATGCAATTCCTTAAGTATTACTTACTTGGCAATAACCCCTTTTCTGATTTATTTTCTGATTCTATCCACTGAGAGACATGACTATTACAGATCTAAACTGTGTGCTTTTAATCTGCATTTGACAAACACTAGAGGAAATCTTTATTTTCTTTGTACACAGATGAGGCCATGGACTCCTGCATTTTATCTTTGAAGCACTGCAATTAATCCAGTCATGATGGTGCCTGGACATTTACCCCCTATATCCCAACATGAATACAAAACCAGTACTTGGTCTTATTTTGTGTACAACATCTCTTTCACTCTTTTGCAACCGCACCATCAACAAAAAGCTACTATGGCAGCTGAAACTGCACTTAACCAGTCACCAACCTTTTGGATTTAAACTAATTACACGCCAAGCTCAGAAACCAAAAACTAAACCTTGGTTTATGGTTCTTAGTTGCAAATTCAAGAGATGAATCACATGGCATGCAAGTCATCAAAGTGATCCTGGCACACTTCAGTCATAATGAGAATTAAACCTGGAGCTCCCAATGTCATCAGGTTACAGGTGATGTAAAATACATACATCAGAGTTAGAGGGTTTGAATATTCAAACCCTCTAACTCTGATGTATGTATTTGATCAAAAGGAGTGTATTAAAAACAAAACAGATACTGCCTTTAAATGATGGTTAAATTATTACTTGCAGCTTATCAACTGATCGGCAAGCAGACCATGTCCTGATGAAAAGATGTGCACACATTCTTTGCATGTTGTTGCAATTGCTTACGCGGAAACTGCAAACCACTACAATCCCATTTAGACCACCACGTTTCTACACCACGGTAACACAAAAGGTGTGATTACTCCCCCCACACACAAACTTTATATACACACACGCACACTTACATCATTTCAATCACCTATCAATGTTCCCATATATATCTGGCAACAGCTCCGGTGAAGCAGAAGTAGATCATCTGTGTGTTAACGTGCATTCTGACATAATTTCCTCGAACGAAAGAGATACTTGAGCGTAGGGTTTTAGAGCTGTGCATTTTACCACTGCTATCTCCTTCAACTAAATGAAATGAATTATGAAATGAATACAATGCAGGACAGACTCATTTGAGTACTTAATGTTGCAATTTCACAGTCTGATGTTGGTGTCTAACATTTAGTGGATGACACCTCTCAGTGGTCCATCTGAAATTTTGGTGACACATGTTCAGAGAGATAACCTCCTTTGCATAGACAGCCACATTGACTCTTAACCAAAAATGTGGGTAGTTTCAGGTGTATTACTCCACAGTCTACTTTGAAGCTTACTTTCAAACTTAGTGATTTCTAGTACTTACTTATGACATTACTTGTCATCATTTCCCAATCAAATGGCATTATTCACACGGAAGTAAAATTTAAGAAGAGCAACAGTGTAATGCACATTACTATACAGTATATGCAGTATATCCTTATATAAAGTGAAGGTTTCTTCTTCTGGTAAGCAAAACAAAGTTGTGTGAAACTCACACCCCTCTCAGTCACTCAGTTTTTACATCAAAACATCTTTCAGAGGATTCTTGTTCATTTAATACACACATTTTTTAGATTTTCAAAGTATTTGAGACAGTTTGTAAGTGGTATATGACAGGAGCTATATTCTTTTGCTGTCAACAAACTGAATTATAGGAGAAACCTGAATAAATACATGGGGAATCATAACAAATGCTTCCATACAGGTGTAGCAGGCCCAGATGACTTTGTCAAAAACAAAGTAAAGATCAAAGTGACTCATTACAAAGTCAGACACATATTTTAAAGATCAGAGGTATAAAACCATAGAGGTGTGGGATGAAAAAAAGTGATATGATCAGAAGAGTCACTCTTGGGTGGGTGAGTGAAAGCATGATTAGCACCATGAGGGCGGTTCAGGTGTGAATGCTTGACCCCCACAGTGTGGGCCATTTTCCTGGCTGTGGACCAACATATCAGACAGCACTTATTTTCCCCAAATGAGGGGAAACCCTTAGGAAGAATGATGTTCATCTCTCCCATAGAGTTTCTTGTGTCAAGGATCATTGAATCTTTGTAACACCTTAAAAAAATACTTTTCCTAATGCAGGACTTCATGGCCCGTTTTACTCACCTTTGTCCAAAAGAAAATACATCAAGCATCCCCATAGTCATGCTGTAAGACATGTCTATTTGTGTCTATTAAACGTCTTCCTCATTGAAAAACCCAGAATCTATGAATATGCAAATTAATGTTACATTTAAAGTTTTTTCTACTGGAACATGATGGCTACTTCACTGAAAAGTCCTTTCTCAGTATGTATACTAGAAGTTTCACATCACACGTAAGGCCAGTAAGTTGCACACTGTACTACAATTCTTTTAACAAACTAGTTGTGATATCATTCTGCCAAGTAAAGGTTGAACATCCAAGCAAAGTAACAATAAGCATAACACATTTTTGAGTGGAGGGACTTTAAAAATTATATAATTAGAACAGATTTAGATCAATATAAGTTACTGAACATCTTCCTGTTGCTCTCTACTTCCTCCTTGAGGGGTTCCTGAAGTGCATACTGATACCAGTCAGAATAGCACAGTATGAATTCACTTCATTCACTGAATGACAACAGGGCTTAGTTCAGTTTTATAAGTCACATTGATCACAACTAATTCAGTCATTACAGCTTAACGATTAAACAGGGCTAAGAAACACATGAAAGCGTGAATGCAACACTTTTTTTAACTGCTCACAAATTTAATTTATTTTTATAACTTGTGTTTTGATGAATGCATAGAAAATGAATAATAACGCTCCTCATACAGTATTATGCAGTACCTACGTACTGTATGTCAGTAACTTGACTGAATCATGACAGGGTATCTTAAAATAGATCCATCCATTTGATTTAACTGATTTTTTTAAATTTAAATATGGCAAACCCATGGAAAAATCAAAATAAAACATTGCAACACAAAATTTCACAGTGACAAGGTCACAAGTGTATTGCAGACTCTCAATCAACTTCTCAGACTGCCACCATAAAGGTTGAGTGCCAGATGGCATGCTGTTAAAAATAATAGGACAAAGACATTATCATAGCAGATAACATAGCATGCTTTATAAACATTGTGCATCATTATTATAAAACAATACAATACAAAACAGTCTAGCACAATTCCCAGACACAATGGTTTCCTTATTTACAGGATTAATTCAGTAAACGTATATGTGAATGAACACAAACACTAAATAAAGGAAGAGATATGGGTCTTCTCTTTATCATGCCCATATCGTGTAATTTCAGTTGTAACTCAAAATTAAATTTTGTCTCCAAAACAACTGAATCCAGGTCAGCTGTCCATACACTTCACAGTTGCCTTTGGGGAAATGGAATAAATTGCTCACTATTAAGCCTAAATGTTGGGGAAGTCAAATCCTGATTTAATTAATAGTGTAGGAGTCAGTATCATCTCTAGCCAACAGAGGGCAGCAGAGTAACACTGTTAGAACTACAGTTGTTGAGCAAACAGGAAGAGTAGCATTGTTTCCAAGTCTGAGCCCACAAATCAAGAGAAAAACCTTGAAGTTAGAATAGTATCAGCAGTTCCACCTGTTTTCTCACTTCTGCAAATTATGTCTGAAGTTATTAGGAAAACTCAATTTAATGCCCCTAGTTTCTGTTTTTATATATAGTATTGAATCTACCACAGATTGCTTTGCAAGGCCCAACACTGACACATTTGCTTTTACTGTACATGCCGTGACTACCAATTAATGTCAAAAAAGCAACTTTGCTGATTTCAATCCAGCTCTGTGTCATCTTTCTGTGAGCAGTGTTTGACCATGGAGCAGTCTGTGGCACAATTTGTGTTATCTGGTGGATCTAGGCAGACCTCCACTGCTCTGCTTAGCTGAGAGCTCTGTGTGCTGTGGCCACGAAGGAAATGTCACACACCATTCAACTGCACACACACTGCCATGGCACAGAGCTGGATTTAAATCAGCAAAATATCTCAAACAAAAAATATTGAATTACATTCTATATAGTAGAAATTGTATTAATCAATACATGTATCAATGTGTGTATATATATATATATATATATATATATATATATATATATATATTATAAACTGTTTGAAATTAACTTAATAAACAATTCTGCTTAAACTTTTACAAAATGCTGTACAGCTATCTTAGGTGGCATATATTGTTACAAGTTCAGCATCCAGCCCTTTGTATTATAGTCGTGATGTCTCCTCTCTGGCTCAGTTTATTATGACCTTTGTTACAGTCTGCAAGTTTCTTCATCACAATTGCATTGTGTCTCAAATACATCGAGAACCCACTTAACTCCTTCCCCCACTGGTCAGCTTAAGCCTCTCCACTGTCACTTACACAGCCAAAAACAGGGAAGTGAACTGAAACCTGATGTGAACGCCCTTCATGATCTGTTGTGTGAACTCAGGGATCTGATGCAAGGGTGGACTGGATATCAACGATTTGAAAAAGACACTTTAACAATATAATTACAGTAGAACAGAAAGATCGGATTGATCACTCAACAGTACTATAAACAACCACGATGATTTCAATATCAATGTTTACAAAATATATAATACACAGTATATATCCTACAATATGATCTATTCAACTTTGGGATGAATGCACCCCAACAAATGTTCAATTTACAAATAATACACGTGATTCAAAGTAGGAAGCCAACATTGTACATGCGTTCATCTTTTTACACAGTTCTTTTCAGATCAATAGAGTTGTGTAAGGTATGTACTTAATAACCAATGGAAAACCTAATTAGCAAGTGTGCATCCACATGTACTGATTTGTCACCACACAAATGTGCATTGGGTGCACAGAGTCCTGTTTTTGTTTAAAACGGCTTTGATCAACTTGTAGTGGTATCCAATGAGAAGTCACTTCTCTCTACCACAGCATTGCATTGATATTACATGGTGCTTTACGGTCAAATTGGCAGTGTTGCAGAGTCTCTTGGTGTTTAATGTATTCTGTAAAAACCCACCATCAGCAAAAAACAGCAAAGCCTCTATATTTTTGTCACAATAGTGCTCTAAAGTCCTGACTGTAAATACGTCTAAATATGCAGTATATAGCTGGAGCTATTCAAATACATATTGGCAAGTCCTTGGCATTCATTGAGCACCACGCTGGTATAATGTATTCATGAGTTTGGAGATTGAATCACCTCAGATGGAGCAGAGAGGTAAAGTCCTTCAAAGATGAAGAGGACAGAGTTCCTCGTAGGGAAGAAGGATGGAGTTGGCAAGAGATTTGTCGAGGTTAAAGACTGGTGGGACTGAGTGATTTTGTTGCTTGGTCTTTTAACAGTCTATTCAAGACTTGGAGACATTTTTATACCTTTATAATCCAGGTTCCCTCTGCACAATAATGTGAACACACAACAAAGTAATATAAATATATCAAATCCATGCAGATTTCCCTTTTCTCATATACACAGCAGTTTCGATAACAAAACAATAAAATGTCCTCCTATAAATAACTGCATTTAATATTTTGCAAGCACAAAGGTCCACTCCAGTTTCCTGTGCCTTTAGCATTTGACTGCTTGTAAACAGTATCGGGGAAAGAATACCAATGAGAGAAACAGATCCAAATAATCAAATCATTTTCATGTTGAACTTGCGGGCTCCACCCTGTCCTCCACTGGCAGCGGGACCATCCACCTTTCTGAAGGAATACTCCACTGAGAAATTGTTCTTGTGCTGCCCTCTCCCTCGACTCCACACAAAGAGCAGAATGAAACAGAAGAGAACCACCCCCAGGAACATGATACAGCCCATAGCGGTGGATATAAGGATGGTCTTGAGGTCCAGAGTAAACTTTAGGAAGACTCTGGTGTCGTTCAGATTCGTGTCATTAAGGTCCCCAGCATAGTACGTGCGGTTTGCCATTAGGGCTGCATCTAGTGGCAGCCCACTGACTGTGAGTGTGGCAAAATAAGTGTCATTTCCACCAGCATTGCTGGCTATGCAGATGTAGGTTCCACTGTCTGTTACCTGGGCGTACCGTATTTCTAATGTGCCCTCTGGTAACACAGTTAGGCGGCCGCTACTCTTTGTTGAGATGCGGCGGCGTTGAGGAGAGATCCAGAATATCACCGGCGTCGGCTCACCTTCTGCTTTGCAAATGAATGACACAACCTGCCCCTCGCGGGCAGTTACCTGCTGGAGCTTCCTGTTGCGGATTTTGGGCTTCTGGCAAGTAAAGTGATCAAAGAGAGCTGAGTCAGAGAAAGCGTTCAGAGCCCGCCCCTGCACCTCGACGGGCGTCATACACACTGGGGAGGCGTTTTCGAAATTGAGGGTCTTCCTGCGCTGAAGGATCCACAGCAAGCGGCAATCGCAGGCCAGAGGGTTCCCGTCCAAACGCAGCGTCTCCAGAGTGTTGACAGACTGAAACGCTCCCTCTTCCAGGGACACCAGGCCGTTAGTGGAGAGGTTAAGGAGGCTGATTTGCCTTAGGCCACCCAGTGCATATGGCTGCACTGCCACCAGATTTGTGTTGACCAGATGCAGCTCCTTCAGCCTTACAAGGTCCCGCAGCGCCCAGGACTCCAACACAGAGATAGGGTTGTAGGAGAGGTTGAGGCTGGTGAGGTGAGCCAGACTGCGTAGGGCAGAGGTGGGCACAGAGGTGATGTTAGTGTGAGTAATCGACAGCCAAGACAAGTTTAGACCCTGCAGGCTGTGAGGGGAAATGTGCTCCAAAAAGGGCCAGTGATCGATCTCAAGGCCCCTCAGGTTTCCCAGCTTACGGAAGTTCTGGTCCTCTAAGGTGGAGATACTGAGGTAGCGGAGACGCAGAGCCACCAGGTTATGCAGGTAAGACAAAGACTGGCTGGACACAGAAGTCAGGTTGCACCTCTCAATGGTCAGCTCCCTCAGCCCAACCAGACCAAGAAAGGCCTTGTTGGAAATATAAACTAAATCATTGTCTCCAACTTCCAGGTTTTTCAGACTTTTCAGGTCTTGGAAAGTAAAGTCCAAAAGAATTACAATCTTATTCCCACTGAGGTCCAATGAAGTTAGATTGGAGAGACGTGAGAAAGCCCCCATGGGGACCAGTTTCAATTGGTTGCCCCTCAGTGAAAGCGACTGCAGGTTCTGGAGACTAGAAAAAGCATTCGGTTCCAGGACACTGATAATGTTCTCACTCAGGTCCAGCTTTTCAAGACGTGAATATGGAAGAAGGTCCCCATGCTCTACCCAGCGAAGTTTATTGCCACTTAGGTCCAGGGTCTTGGTGTCCAGTGGGATGCCATCTGGCAGTGCGGACAGGCGTCTACCATAACAGGACACAGTCTTGAGTTTTGAACTGCACTCACAACGCTGTGGACATCCTTGACCCTGCGTGGGTAACACTGTGACCATCAGTAGCAAGAACAGGAAAGGCAGGAGCCAGCCTACATCCTGGCCCAGGCTCACCCCCATGGCTCTCCTTTTCACTGCTTCGTCCTGCTCCTGAATCACTGGGTCAGACACCTGAGGAAAGAGAAAGAATGGGGAGAAGAAAAGGAAAGGGGGAGGGCGGAAAGGAGGCCACAAAGAATGAGAGAAAGAGACAGACAGTGAGTCAAATTAATTAAACTCAATTCAGCAGCTATCAAACACCCTAAATGAGTGGAATTACTATTGTAAACTCTAATTGACCCGGCACAGCAGCAAAATTAAAGCTAGAGCTCAAAGATAATCCTCAAAGGAGTCTGTATTCACTTGAAACAGTTTGATTTACAATGGGCGACTGTGCCTTGCAAGCAGTCAGGTTTTAAAATCATATGTCAGTACATACACACAAAAATAGCTATGAGTCAATTTGATATTGGATGGTTGTTTTGTTCTGTAGATATATCATGCTTTGTAAATGAAAACAGGGAAATTGTACTGTATTCATAAGACCTCATGTGAGACATCTTAAAATGCATGAAAAAGGAAAACAATGGCAGCCTCTCAAAAGACTTTAACAGCTAATAGCACTGAAAAATGCACATACATGGGCCATTTATACAGTGTGAGGAAGCAGAATATTAACAAATAAACTCTCTGTAGGAAGAAATACCGGACTGTAAACAGGATGAATAAAATATGAACAATCCAATCACCAGATTGGATCATATAGCACAGTATATCCAGCCCCTGTGTCTTTGAGTAAATGCATGACAAGGTCAATCGCCATAGCAAAAGACTACGACTCAGTGCATCACAATAGTTCAGGCCATCACATCATCTGCATAAGTCTCTGAGGCATGAGGCTTATCATGAAGAGGAGCCTGACCTGCCTATGG
Organism: Gymnocephalus cernua; assembly: GCA_023631565.1. Lineage (NCBI taxonomy): Eukaryota > Metazoa > Chordata > Actinopteri > Perciformes > Percidae > Gymnocephalus > Gymnocephalus cernua. Next base: position 18,064,908 of record CM042432.1, read on the forward strand.
GTTTCATATGACACACACACACACACACACACACACACACACACACACACAAGTCCAGCCCTCCGTCTGCTGGTGAATGTTGGCAGCAGAGTGGTAATCCCTTTATAAACCCATTATGAAATCGACATTATTGAGTGGTGAGGCTGGCAGTGTGTTAAAACATATTGAAAGGCCACGGTGCACTGTGACTATGACTGGATCACGCATCAAGAGATCCCCAAACTAAAATAAGTGCTACAAAGTGATACAATTGTCCCTAAAGCATAAAAACACTGGACACATACAACCTGCTTTCTAGCCACCACCCATCATTTACAACAGGAAGAAATAACAGACCCGTCGATGTGGCTGTTAAAGATAAGGAGACAGTGTTACAGCGTTCTAAATTCCCATCTGCTATCGTTACAGATCACTTCATAACTCAGTTAATGTCCATCACCTCTACACATGTTCTAACTTACAAGTCACCCTGGCTCAGAGATGAATATTCCCATAAACCAATCTGCCACTGAATGAAACTAACTGTGAGCAGAACTGTCTGACAGCAGACAGACTTAAAATGAACCAAACGTTGCTAAAAATCAGTTAAAGACACAAACTATTAAATGGTTATATTTTTACAAACCCATAAGTATAAAACATACACTGGTGACAGCAACGCACGCTGCCAACGCCCCCACACATGCATACATGTGTCAGACATAGCAGCCTGACTCAGACACGTAGCCTTTCACAGTAAGCACACACATTTTGTGTCACTCACTGTGGTCTCACAAGAAAAAGAAAAAGCACTTTCTGCACTCAAAGGCATTCCTTGTGTTTTGGTTCATGCTCTATAAATGAAAAACATGACAGCTCAGACATTGTTAAATTTATCATTGCACTTCTATATCAAAAATCAAAATCGAAGCAGCAGAACCAAGAAATGTCATCTTTTTTATTCCACACATTGTTCTTCCTTGTTAAAACCTGGCGGATACATTACCCACAATGCAAGAATTGGAAGTCTGATAGTAAAGTTTAGGATAAAATAACCTTACTTCTCACTTGATTTATTACCTCAGTAAACATTTTCATCATTAGCGTTTATGGTCTCAATTGCTAGTTTCAAGTCTTCTTCAGTCTTCACCCATTTATTTTAAATTGACGATGAAGCAGGGCAGACTTTAGGGCATGGGTACACGCCCACCTGTCAATCATGACATAGGCTTAGCAATGCGTATCCACAGCACTGTTTACATTCAAATAGCTGTAAACTCTTTTGTTTGTTGTTTTTGTCTTAAAACTGTGCCCCTTTTACTGTGTTTTCCCTTAATTAAAGTTAATTGGAACATTTTGGTTGCCGGTAACTTAAAGGAACACGCCGACTTATTGGGACATTAGCTTATTCACCGTAACACCGACAGTTAGACAAGTCGATACATACCCAAGTAGCGCTCAGCAGAGCTGCAAGCATATTACTCCGCCCAAGTAGCACTGCTTCCCTTTCTGAGAATATAGTTCCCAGTTTATATACGGTTAGAAGATGGCTGTGTCTCATGTGACGTTGTAATTTGTACACGCTGTGACTATACAAATCACAACATGTAAATAGGAACATGTTGCCATTATTTTGTCACTTATTTGGAGCAGTAGGCTAGTTGGAGCCGGTTACCTCCAGGATCTGTGCTAGGCTAAGCTAACGGTGGAGCCGTCAGACAGAGTTACTACACGCACGGAGAAGAGAAGGGTATGTATCGACTTGTCTAACTGTCGGGGTTACGGTGAATAAGCTAATGTCCCAATAAGTCGGCGTGTTCCTTTAAGGGAAAGGTTGCCAATTTTCAAGCGGCTCTGTATACTGCTGTACATGCAGATAAACGGCAACAGTGGTCCCTATTTACCCGCCGGCAAAACTTGCGTCAGCCAGTTGAGAATCGGCAAGTGTCCCTCTTGAGTGTTAAGCTTTGCGTTCATCTTAATGTTCAGCTTAGCGTTAAGCTTAGCGTTAAGCTTAGCGCAGCGCCGTTAATACCATAGACGACACTGGCTTAGCCACGTCATCCTCCCCAGCTCCACCCTGTTGTCCAAATATGGTCACTTCTGGCTCGAAAAATACCAAGAAGTCAAAAATGCAATCTCCTGGCTTCAAAACAGTAGTCCACTGGCGCTACATCCATTATTTCTTAGTCTATGTGTGCGAGAAATATTCTACAGCATTAACCTCTCTGATGTTTATAAACAATATCATACTGTACAACTGCATGCATGTACACTTTAAGATGACATCTGAAGGTTGTTAAGAAATGTCTTAATATATAAAGCTATAAACAGCAGGTGGTCAGTTACAGAAACAGTAACCACAAACTTCCTCCTCCTCCACCCAACACCCACTTCCCCCACCCTACATTTAAAGTTGTCAGTCACACGAGCCGTTTTCCAAACCCATATGTGGTAACAGTCCCTCACTAACAGGCCCAGAGGCCACCACTGGTCAACAGCAGGTCGCTCTACTGTATGCAAAATGATCCCCCCCTGTGGGCATCCGTCCAGTGGGTTACTGTTACCTGATAGTAAGCTAAGACAAAAATAACTTTTGTAGTCTTTGATTACACAGCAGGAGTAGAACAGTGCTCTTCCCTGCTAACCTTAGGCTGAAGCAGGTGACGTAGGGCAGAGCAGAGCTGCTGCTGACGGTAAAGGAGCTGTTTCTTCTGAGAAAAGCGTGACTGAACACCACCTTCGCTCTTGTTGCATTTGTACTTTACTTCACATTAAAGTTCAGTTATGTGTAAAAGCTCGTCCCGGAAGTCACAGGATGTTCAGCAGGCCGGACTGCACCCGCTATATCTTACAGGCAAAATCAACATGCTGCTCTGAATCTGATATAAACTGCAACGCTAAGATCAGCATTGAAAGGACAATACTGTAGGTGTGCTATAGCTTCAAACTCTCTTCCTAGTCTCTTATTTTCCATAGCCGGCTAAACACACCTGTCCACTAGACGCCCTCAGCGAGTTTTCCGCCTCCGTGCGCTGACCTTACCTGAATGTCTCATCAGCCGCCTGCATGGACAGTTGCTACGTATTTGTTCATAAGCGCTTCAGAAAAAATATAAGTTGGTAGTTTTATGCATATCACAGATATTTAATATTGCCTAGTTGCTGTGGTACATGTTTTCTTGCCTGCTGCGTCTTGGTGTCCACATTTAAGTCCTGTTTCCTGTCACACACTGCCAAAAAGCTGTGACTTAAGACAGATGGCTATCGTCTGTCATTGTCAAACAGATGAATAATGTATGAAATCACTGTCAGTATATACTGTGCACACATCCAGCGGCATTAGGCAAGGGGTCAGTTTTCTTTATCTTATCATTTTGTTGCCAGGCAACATTTATTGATCCAGTACTTTCTATCAGAACAACTGCCTGAAGTAATCTTCTATTTTGGAAATGCCTCAATATGTATACACAAGAGTTTGAATCAAATGATTTTTTTCTGGTGAGTGTTATTTATATTTACAACCCCAAATCAGAAAAAGTTGGGACAGTATGGAAAACACAAATAAAAAAAAGTAGTGATTTCTAAATGTACTTTGACTTGTATGTATGTCATTGCAGACAATACAACAGCACATAATTTAATGTGTTCCTCATGATTTTTATTGTTTTGTTTTTTTTTCAAAAAAACAAAATTCCTATTTTGGTTCTTGCAAAACATTTCAAAAAAAGTTGGAACAGTAAAGCATTTACCACTTTGTAATGTTGCCATTCCTTGTCACAACACTTAAAAGACGTTTAGGGACTGAAGACACCAAGTGATGAAGTGTTTCAGGTGTAATTTTGTCCCATTATTGCTGCAAACAAGTCTTAAGGTGGTCTTCGTTGTCGCATTTTGCGCTTCAAAATGCGCCACACATTCTCTATTGGAGACAGGTCGGGACTGCAGGCAGGCCAGTCAAGTACCCGTATCCTCTTCCTCCGCAGCCAGGACTTTGTAATGTGTGCAGAATGTGGTTTTGCATTATCTTGTTGAAATATGCATGGACGTCCCTGGAGAAGATGTCTTCTTGAAGGCAGCATATTGTGCTCCAAAATCTCTATGTACTTTTCAGCATTAATGGTGCCATCACAGAAGTGCAAGTTACCTTTGCCAAGGGCACTGACACAACCCCATACCATGACAGACCATGGCTTTTGGACTTGTTGCTGTTAACAGTCTGGATGATCCTTTTATTCTTTGGTCTGGAGCACACGGTGTCCATTTCTCCCAAAAAAATACCTGAAATACTGATTCATCTGACCACAGTACACATTTCCACTGTGTGATGGTCCATCCCAGATGCCTCCAAACCCAGAGAAGTCGACGGCGCTTCTGGACACTGTTAACATAGGGCTTCCTTTTGGCACAGTACAGTTTTAACTGGCATTTGTGGCTGTAACTACGTATTGTGGTACTTGACAAAGGTTTGCCAAAGTAGTCCTGAGCCCATGTGGTGATATAGCTTATAGATGAATGATGAGTCTTGATGCACTGCCGTCTGAGGGATCGGAGATCACGGTTGTTCAGCTTAGGCTTGCGCCCTTGTCCTTTACGCACTGAAATTCCTCCTCATTCCTTGAATCTTTTAATTATGTTATGCACTGTTGAAGGTGAAATAAGCAAATGTCTTCCTATCTTTCTTTGAGGAACATTGTTTTTAAACATTTCAATAATTTTCTCACGTATTTGTTGGCAAACTGGTGATCCTCGGCCCATCTTTGCTCCTAAAGGACTAGACCTTTCTTGGATGCTGCTTTTGTACCAAATCATAATTACAATCACCTGTTGACATCACCTGTTTCAAATCACATCATTATTTAACCAATTTACCTGATTACTAGCCCTAAATTGCTCCTGTCCCAACCTTTTTTGGAATGTGTTGCAGGTCTGAATGACAGGAAAGGATGTATATTTACAAATGAAATTAAGTTGACCAGACAAAACATGAAATATTTTGTGTTCACATTGTCTGCAATGAAATACAAGTCAAAGTACATTTAGAAATCACTACTTTCTTTTTTTATTTGTGTTTTTATACTGTCCCAACTTTTTCTGATTTGGGGTTGTAGGACAAGCATAGGCGATTTGAGAGGCAATGCATGCCCCTGCCATCCCATTGTGAGTGAGATAAAAAGAGTTGTTCATAGTGCGGTTGGCTCCGTTTTATTTAAGTGTCCCAGTAAGCCATGACAGTGAGCGAGCATGCACAATACCAGGAAGCTGATACTTAAGCAGCTAAATATAATTTAAACCTGTGCTTTTCTTAGTGTGACATGTCAAAACGTCTGCGGTGAAAAAGGCCTTTGAGCAAAGACAGTGTCTCTTCAGGGCCGTCCTATAAACCTCTTTAAATGTAACTGTCACGAGTGAACGACTGGAGAGGAGGCTTTTCATGTTCTAAATTAGTGTGTTTATTAACAGAACCAACACCAAAACATACTCAAACCAAAATACAAAAACAAAATATTAAGGGCAAAGAAACAGCAAACAAAGAAAACGGCAACCTCACAGCAAGCTGCCAAGATCCTCTTTCTGCCAAGATCCTCTTTCACCCATCCACCCCCCACCCCCAAATTACATGGATACATTAAAGCCCAAACATACTCTGTAAAATCACAACAGCCTGCGTACATATTGCCAACACGTGGGACGTCCTCCACTAGGTACTACAGAAAGAGACTCAAACTGGGTTGCCATGACAGTGAAAGACACAATGTGAGCATAAATCAAAGAAGATGGCTTCATGCTGTTGTTGTCTGCTCTTGAGATGCTTGATACTGCAGCTCACACTTACAATGTGATACAAAATGTCGGTGACATGCTTGCAACATGAACAAATTCATGAAGCCTAAAGCATTTAAATACTTAAAAGGGAATATTTCTGGCTTAATAAAAGACACAGTGCTGTCCTACGGCTTCAGTCAAAGATGTTCTGGTGTGGGAGCTAACTATGATTTCCATTTAACATTGACGAACATTGAAAAACAGCTTCATATATTTTGTTTTTAAATCACTCCTGCGCACAGGAATAAACAACTGCCTCATAAAACAGTCAGATTACAATATTCATGGGTCTGGGTAATGGCATTTGTGCGCAGTGATTGCTGTCTTTAGTCAAGAGCTGATCGAAACAACTGGGAATATGATGTTGTTAAAATTTCATTAGCTGTTATTGATGCCCCCTTTTTCATGATGTCGTACAGGAAATAGCGGCTGCTGATGCAAACAGGCGATGACTAAATTTAGCTGGTAGCGCCACTATCTTACATGTTCCTGAATGTCATCGTCTCATCTAGGTTAAACTTTAGTTGAGCCAAAGGGCATGTTTGTATTTAACTCATGCTTTACTTACTTTACTACTAAACACTAAGTTCAGAATAGATACAAATTGAATGGTCACCTTTAAAGCACCCATATTATGCTCATTTTCAGGTTCACAATTGTATTTTGATGTTGTACCAGAATAGGTTTACATGGTTTAATTTTCAAAAAACACTATATTTTTGTTGTACTGCACATTGCTGCAACTCCTCTTTTCACCCTCTTTTCCGCCTGTGTTTCTCTACCCCTTTAAAAATTATTTTATGATGGACTCTAATCTCCAAAGACTACATTCATACTACATACTACTACACTTCATATTATGCATATGTACAATAAATCAGAACTGCAACAAAGTCTCTCCTGATTGAAATTACTTTGGTGACATTTGTTTTAGGTGTATTGACTCAACTACTGGATCAAACTATTGGATTTAATCACCCACTGCAGAGCCCTCCTGTCCCAGCCATGCGCAAACCATGCCATTTTGTAATGTTTCCAGTCGAATGCTTTTACTGAAATTGCTGCTTTTAGTTTGTTTCTGATCTTTGTGCTACAAAATTAAAGATGAGAACTGATAGAGCCGATGGCTTCTTCGTTACAGTTGAGGTGTAATCATTTAATTACTTAAGAGGTAAGCAATCATCTAACAATTATAGTCATCCATTTCTCCTCAGGTTGCCAGGTGTCTCTTCTGTGCAGCTACAGCCAGCGTGGGTCCTCCTGAGTCTGTAAAGTACAGATGGCAGAGTGGATGACCTGGTATTCATGTGTTCTCCGACCACAGCCCAATTACCATCCAAAACACAGCGGATACCCAGTGAGATAGAGGGGGAGCGAGAGAAGTGTGGCCTTTCAGCTAAAAAAAATAAATATTAAATGCCAAGTGCAGGTTAGATAGCAACAGAGCCTGATTTAGACAGTAAAGTGGGCTGTGAAGCTGCAGAAGCAGGGGGCGCAGTGAAATGTTCTGCCACCTCTCTACCCCCACCTTCCCCTCACCACCTCCCACCTCTCCCTGCACAAACCACTACTACATCATTTATTTCTGACACTCCCCTTACTCCAGCCTTGCCTCCTCTCCAGCCTCTTTTTGTATAAACAGAAGCCACAAGGGGCTTGAAAGACAGACAATTACGCTAATGGACCTTATGCAAACGTTGTTCTTCTCGGCTATTCAAAATAATAGATTGTGAGGCCCCAACATGTTTTAACGTGAGGACATTAGAATGTGATCAGATAGAGGGCACTGCTGATGCTCGGCCAAATCTTACACATCAAACACGCCCATACCCTAAGCATAAAGCCTCGCTAATAAGCTACAAAAAATGTGTGTGTGTGTGTGTGAGTGGAGAGACAAGAAATTTAAATGCAGTAGACTGGGCATGTGTGTGCAAATGCAGAGCTATGTGTGTCTTAGCTTACAGTTGTTAAAGGATAAGAAGGTCATATATTCTACATTTTAAAAGAAACCAACAACAATGAAAAGACCAAAACCTACACTGCATTAGTTCCTCTCTCAATACTTTATGAATGCCCCTGTGTCTGTGACTCTCAGCCCCAAGGCTATTTGTTTCTACTAAAGATATCACATATACTGTATAGGCTATACTTACATTTTTTCTGTAGTTTTTAACAAACATTAATCAAACAGAAGGAAATAGTGCATTTGTTGGGGACTATTTTTAGCCACGGATCAATACACGTTTGGTGCTTGAGTGAGTGTTTCCGGCGGCAGGACGGTAAATGTGGGATGGACTCAAAATAAACTACAGTACCCATGTTAATTGGATAATTATTAATGAAGGAACATGTCAGCCAGTTCAACAGTGTGGGTGATTGATGTGTTTGTAATAGTTTGTGGATAACAATGGAGGGTTAGGGTCTATAGCACAATGAAATAAGGGTTTATTTGGCTTTGGATACACAGAAAATTCTTGGTTGTTTTTCTTTTCATTGGATTGGTTGGTAATAAAAAAACATATAGAATATCACTGGACCTATCCTTCAACATCATGGAAAGAGACATTATCTAAAAATTCACCATGACGCACAGTATCATTTTACAAGCATCTTAGTCCCTGTACAGCTCTATATAAGACCCTCCAAATACAAGCTTATATATATATATATATATATATATATATATATATATATATATATATATATATATAGACATACATACACGTGAATATATATATGTGAATATATATGTAGGCCTGGAATAATCAACAGCAGCAGAACAGAGGGTGAGACTGCCAGACCAATAATCATGATGCAGCTGACAAATGACCAGGAAGCGTGTTTGAGAGTGTGTAGGCGTAGCCAGGCGCTCTCCAGAAAGGCACACAGGCCGAGGCAGAACATCCACAATTTCAACTATGCCCACTCATTGCGCTTTACATAAGATAAAAACTGTGTGTGTGTGTGTGTGTGTGTGTGTGTGTTGCCACCAGAGAAAACACATTACTCATGTGCACTGAGGAAAGCCATCGTCAGCGTCCATCAATCTGTGTAGGGAGACCCTGAAGCCCCTGGTAGTGCATGGTCCAGGGAACACACACGTACTCACACAGGCCATTACACACACTCACCTGATGATAGACAAGGGCAGAGAGAGAGAGAGAGAGAGAGAGAGAGAGAGAGAGAGAGAGAGAGAGAGAGAGAGAGAGAGAGAGAGAGAGAGAGAGAGAGAGAGAGAGAGAGAGAGAGGACTGAGTTGCTTTCCCTTTTATGATCCTGTAACTTCCACCTTGCAGTCTGGTGATGGATCATTAGTACTGGCAGGGCCATGCCACCCACCACAGACAAGGACACCCACTGGGTGGAGAATAGAAAGCTGGGGTTACTGGTGGGGACTATGAGCATGTGTATGCATGTGTGCATTTACATGGATATATATATGTGTAGTATAAAGTGTATGAAGTATTTGACCTACAGCTGTCGACGCTGAGGTGACAGGAGAAGTTGGATGAGGGGCATCTTGTGCAAACAGTTCACTTATTGAATGTGGTTTTGTCCTCCGGCCCTGCATAATAAAAGTACCGCATGTAAGAAGCACTATTTTAAAAAGGTGCCGAATGGGATTTTAATTATAATAATGGATTACAGTGAGATTCGTAAATTGCACTTCTGTCCTATTCAAAGCTTGAGCAGTGAAACCAAAGGACACAAAGGGGTGATTAAGAATGTGTCTTGCCATGCGCCATGAATGTTTAACAAGAACGGTTTCAGGGCTTATGGACGTAAAGGCTTCTACGAATAGGAGATAAATAATTGAAGATGCTATGCTGCATGGCCATGTCCCACTGACATGGAGACGTTGACCTTACCTGGAGCGACAATAGCCCCATATCCAAAGACATAGAGCGACAAACACATGATACTCTCCACTGACAAGAGCACTGATAAACATCATGGACCTACAAGACTGATGGAAGATTAAACACCTCAGTCATATGATACAGTTTGTGATTCTCCACTCCATATGCATTAACTTTTGTGCTACATTTTAGTTTTAACCAAGGTCTAAAAAAAATACAATTGTACATGTGACACATCCTGCCTCTCTGTCCAATTTATTCAAGCGACTACACAGATGTCCTGCATCTTTTTAGACATAATTAACTCCAGTCAGCTTGTAATGTGTCCTTTTTAAAAACAAACACATGCAAAAAAAAAAAAAAAAAACATTAAACAGGAGGCAAGTGAGCTGCCAAATATCTCACATTAATCTGCATGATGTTCTAAAAATAACATCTATGCTAATGAGGTCATTATTCAGAATGTGAATGTGTGTTACAAGGGCAATGTCGATATGAATGTCCCTTCTTTTAAGTACTGAAAGGTCCAATGTGTGGGAATTTCTCCCATCTAGCGTTGAGATCATAAATCGCAATCAACTCTCTCATGCAGTTCGAAGTATGTATTATGCCTACGGTAGCCTTCCCGCTTTTTTCTGATGACGCCGGTCTCTTGCTCTTTTCAATATCCTTTTTCTTTTTCTGGGCGAAGAAGAAGACGTACGTGTGGTCCTCCATGTTTCCTTCTTCAAACTTGCCGGGGCCGGGAAGCGACGATACCCACTAGCAGCACCTCTGAGTTTATCATGTGACAGCGAAAACGCGAAAGGCGGAGCAGTATATCCTGTATGTCCCTTACCGGCTAACGTATTTCAGGATGGCACATGAATATGGAGCGTCTAGCCCAGTTCATGCAAATGCAAATGTAAAATTTCAAGCCAATAGGAATACTTGGAATTGATGGTCGTGTTAAAAATTCATGAAAAAGGACACGTTTGTGAATGGGCAACACAGATTTTTATAATGGACAACTAAAAACGTTACACACTGGACCTTTATAGACTCATAACAGGTTTTGTTTTTTCCTTATTAACATCACTTTAATGCAGCAAAGTGCTTCAAAATCTAATCAGATCATCTGTTCGTCGGGGAAACTTCGGGATGAATTGTTTCTGTGTTTACAATCACATTATTATGCAACATGCCAGAAGAATCTGAAATGTATTTCTGTTTCTTTCTTTCAAATACAACTTTTCAAATTAAGTGTAAAGTAACCTTGACTTAAATGTATGCTGTTTTTGTTAGGTGCACCATCTTTAGACCAAACGTGTGCTTATTATACTGTGTCTATGCATATTTGAATCTGCTTCTTTGCAAAGGTTGTATATCACAGAAAAACGTGTTCTCACAATTTTATTCAGCATCAGCTTGAGTAAGACTGAATCCGACCTGCACAGTTTGATACCAGTTCCAACTGCAAGATATCCTCGGATCAATAATAAAGGGCATTCCACTAGAATAGGTCTCAATTAAATCACACCAGTAAATTTCAGCTTCATAGAAGAACAAGGCACTTGACTCACTATCCAGTATTGCCACTAATCAATCATACAGAGGCAAATGTATTACAGAGGATACCAGTTTTGTCAATAACTGTAACCACAATATGCAATGCATCTTTGAGATGTGTTCCCATTCTAGGAAGTATAAGAGATCAATAAACTAAGTAACATTCAAACGGTACATGGCAGAGGAGATGGGAGATGGGAACAATTAAAAGGAAATTCTAACACTTGGCTTTTTTTTAGCTTGATCCTAAAATGAACGTGTCTCCTTATGCAAATATACTGTTGTTGGAACTTGGATAAACTACTGCTATAATGATGATGAGGATTTTGTCCAATTTTCTTAGGTCTGTCCAAATATTTGGAATAAAACCTTCCAAATATTTACAGATTACTGTTTTTATTAAAACTTCTTCATGGAAATCATCCAATGTGCGTAATGTGAAAGGGCGTCCAGGTGGGGCTGCAATACCTTACTAACTCACTATCATGACAGGGTCTGACCTGGTTACTTTTTATCAATGTGTACAGCTTGTACAGCAATTTCACAGCTGAAGGTTGAAACAAATATTGGGGTTCCTATACAAACACTTCCACCCAATCTGAACCCTCCAAGCACAGTCAGTTTGAGTTAACACAAAGGGATCCGCAGCTCAAAGGAACATTAATTTTGATGCCACTCTTTGAGGGGCCCTAGGCCTTCACTGTAATGCAGGGTGACACATCTTCGCCCATCTTCCCCCGCTCATATATACACACACTCAGGACCCTGAGCAGTGTTATCGTTTGGACACACAAGCTAACACTAGCTAATCATTAGCAATGTTCTATAACATTAATTCATTACAGTGTGTGCTTCATCAATTTAGGCCCATTACATTAGTGACAGACTTATTTATCCTGTGCTTGTTTATTTCAAGGTCTCATGAGACTTGCGCTTGAGCTCACAGTGAATAGACTAATGATGATTTCAAAATCTAATTATAGGCATTAATAATACATATTAAATATTTGATATTTTAGCATTAAATGCTTTCCATTAAATCATCCTTTCTCTTTTGATATGAGAGAAAATATTCCTTAAAAAGGTCCAATATGTGATACTGACAGCTAGCATTTCACAATGGTTACTGCAGTCCAAATTCAAAATACTGGAGAGAGTCGTCTCCCCCGGCCCCTCCTCCCCAGCGGGGGTTGCCAGGTTGTGAACGCTAACCAACGTCCCACAATGACGATGTTAGCTAGATGCTAGTCTTGCACTGCCAGACATTACTCCACAGTGCAGCGGAGCAGCTAGATGCTGCTATGTTGATGGTTATAAAAGCCTGTGCTCTCGCGGAGGTCTGTACCCGGCTGATTGTCACCTTTGACCGGCTAAACGTTGACAACAACGACCGCTAAAAAGACCACGACCTTGCGGAGCTTTGTTCCCGACAGACAGCCACCCTTTCTCGGCTTAACATCACTGAAAAAGCCGCTGTACCCAGGTTTCAGTCACAGTCATTATGTTTACATAAACATTTAAAATGTGTCTGTGTTGCTTCTTTTAAATGGCAGCCATGTAATTTAAACTAAACCTTTGCTTTTGGACAGGACAACAGCAGCGTATCTATGTTCCCCAGCTCAATATCCTCATATGACAAATTAAGGAGACATTTCAAGAGTTTTATGTTCTCAGCAAGGTTTTTTTCAAGGTGAAATGTTCAGCTGAAACCACCCACATCTTATAGTGTACTGACGTTAAACTCAATATGCCCTTAAATTTCCAGACAGATTTGTACCATTCAAACTGCATTTGAAACATCAATTTCCATTTAATCTTTTGCAATTTGAACTGCGAAGATAGCCCTTACCAATCACTGACAATGTTAGTTTATATCAAGAGACACGCGTGCCCTGGGAACATAGGACCCTGGGAACATAGGACCATGGGAATATAGGACCCTGGGAACATAGGGATGATCCCAAGACGATATGGGTGTCACAGTTGAACGACGACACCAGTCATCCACCCGTATGTCTTTTCAGCCAGCTCGCCATGTGGACAGGCTGCCACTGGCAGCTAGCATATTAAATGTCCATCCTCTCTTTAAGCCCCCGTGATCAGAGTGTGTCAGTCCCCCTCCCTAGGCAACCTCTCAGGCTACTTACACAACTTCAGCAGGGATGAGAAGTGACAGACTACCAGGACAGAGAGGACATAATTGAGGGAATTGGTAGGGCGCATGGATTGTTTGTGCTCAGTGAACAGATTAAAATGTCCATTTGTCCTTGTCCAAATCTTATGGGGCTGTTTTTAAGTGGTTTAAGGTTATAAGGTCACTGGCCTGATTGTGTCTGGCAGTAACTTATAAGTTGATTGAATTATAACACAATCCAGTTTGAAGGCGTCAGGGGCCATTTAACTATGAGATTTGTGTCCTTGAAAGCACAGTGATCAAATGTGAATTGTAATGACTGTGATGGCTGGTTGGTAAATCATCTGCCTTGACTGCCTTGACCAAGTATGCAAGGTACCTGTTCAACCTGTTATTAACTGTATTTACTCTTATATTTCCATTATGCTGGTGAAATTGAGAACTGGGGACAATTTAACACAGAGCACTTCTGTTGCTTTCCCTCCTTCCCAATTAGTTTATATACACAGTAGACCTAAATAATGACAATTCATTATCTGGCATCAATGTGTATGGCAAAATAAACAGATGCTAGGTAATTCCACACCCAGTTATCCCATATAAAAGTAAGTCAGAAGTAATACATCAAGAAGCAAACTCCAGTCTCACACCTAGTGATTTTCCAGCCGAGCATAAATACAACCTCAGGTCAACGAGGTTAAGAAGAATCATTTTCCCAAGCTCAAATGACCAGCTACTATTTCAGCAGCCAACTTTAAGTCCTATAAACACAGAGGAGTCCTGAATGTGACCTCATTTCTCTCGTAAATGCACAGCAACTACAGCTGTTTATCGCTATCACAGAAACACTTTGCGGTTTTGACTTAGATTTATGGCACAGAGACAAGAACCATAAAGACAAAGTCATCAAAAGGTGGAGGTGAGTGTGATCAGTATCTCTGCTGGCATCTATTTTACCGCCTGGCTGGCCTGTCTACCGTGTCACCAGCCATCCCTTCAGCCCAGGCTCTTTCCATGCCAATTGGCTCGACTCTCCGTCACTCTTACACTCGCTGCCACATCCAGAGAGACAGAGACGGGGCCATATTAGGCAGGCATCACACATCACACGCTTATAGTCCTTTCGCACTTCACATCATCCCACACACAGATTTATGTGTTCCAATTTACACATGAAAACGGATAAATGCACAGAGATACAGAAACAGACAGACAGGAATACAAATACACACACATACACACACACACACACACACAGTCCTTAATCTGCAGAGGAACGTGTGTGAGTTGTATATTAAAAGGTTAGTGTCTTGGGGACACTGACCTTTAGACAAATCCTTTTGTTTACCAACTTCTCTGGATGGGGAGCAGCTAAAGATCGAGGTATAACGGAGGAATAGACAAACAGAGTGTTGCATATCAAGTACAGTGTAAAAGTCTAAACTCTCATTCTATATTCTGAACACTTTTCCTTGTCCTTTTTCAGCTCCTCAAGGTTGAGAGACTTGTGGAAGCATCATAAGCCTAAATCTGCTGGAGCCTGCTCTAATCCTTCTTGAAGCCCGTGGGCTCTCCATGTCCTTCTCATTGGCTTCATTAAAAGGATCCCTGTCCTTTCTATTTCCCTTTCACTGCCTGCTGCCCGCTCATCAACCGAGCCAATTACAACCGGTTATCTGGAGTCAACGAGTATCGGAGAGGGGGGCCGCACGACTCCTTCCTCTTCCTTCCAGAGGGAGGGTGAAAAATGTTATCTACGCGTAAGAAACAATGCTACTCACGCAGGACTCAAATGTTCACTGTGTAACTTGAAAGTGCATCCATAGAGAAACATTTTTCAAACTTTTTACATGATGATTGGTGGGGTTAGAGTTTCGGGCGGCAATCCAATACTGCCCTCGAGGTCCCTTGAGAAAGAAGTCTGACTAGCGGAGCGAGCCAGCAAGCCAGCGAGGGGAGCGGTGTGCAAATTGAAAGTAATCCTCAGGCCTGGCTGCTGGATTCGCATCTATTCATAATTCATCACTCGACAGCAGTGAGGTGGAGAAAGTTCTGGCCGTGTAATAAACCAGGAAGAGACATCTTTGAAAGGCACTGATGGAATCAGGCAGATCAGCCTCTGTGCCGCTGAAGGTCCCAGGTGAAAACAGCACTTGTTATAAGCAGGAAGACAGACGGAGCGGATAGCTGGAAGTCTGCGTATTTCACATCATATTAGATCCTACAGCTGTCCATGCACACTGTTCCAGAGATTAGCTGACTGAGCCACTGTCCATCTTACATGAACTGTCAAAAGCCAAATTAGACAGCATCCAAGCATCGCTAGCGAAGACTTTCATAACGGAGACACCAGTTTTCCTTCAATTGGAGCCATTTAAGCTTTCAACCGCAATGACCACAAGGGAGTCAAACTGCTCAGCCCTCCAGCATTCACCAAACCAAAGAAACGGGGATAACTAACTAACTACTAAAGCTTGAACCTGTAATACATTATTATTTTGGCCATTTGGGCGAAGGGGAAACAAGCTGTGAGTATACAAAAATAACATATTATCTTAACTTATATTAACTCATCACCTTTTAAGTTCATATAGCAACACAGAGCAACATTAGTATTAATAAGGTTATGTTTTTGGTTAGGTTTGTCTGTTTTTTTAGTTTCTTGGTTTCTTTGTCTGTCAGCAGGGTTACAGAAAAACTACTTTACACCTACTTAATTTTCATGAAACTTTGTGGAAGGATGTAGCATGGGCCAAGGAACAAACAAAAATTTCATTTCTTTTTAGAGTAGATCTGAACCCCAGGGCGGATACACAAATTATTTTTCACTTCCGTTAACATTGCGAGATAGGGCGTTTGTTCTGCATTCATGTGGTGGCGGGATAATCAGACAAATTTGTTTCCGACATTGTGAGGTTATCTGTATTAATTATATTAAATATATTAATTATAGCCGCTTTATCACTTGCTCCCTTGTAAACCCAGCACGACAGACTTGACCTATAATATCTGAGAAATGCCACTTTGTTTGTAGCTGTAACAAATTCAAAGAAACAAATCAATTTACCTATCATACTTCAAAGCAGATCTGAAGCATGAACATAACTGAAGTTAAAAATGTAACTCAGTCATGGGACACATGAAGTCCTTTAGCAGATTGATACTGACAGTTTTGGAGGACAGCTACAGTCATTCAAGACGACTGATGATGACAGACAAGATGACAGCTCACGGACCACACTCAGCTCAAGTCGACTGAAACAGACAATGTGAAAGTTGAAACAAGTTCAGGAATGAAGACAAAACTTCACGCACACAAAACAAAGGGAACAGGTTTAAGGGCTGTAATTTGCTGCAGAGGCTTTTCACCTTCAACACACATGTTCACAAGTATCCAAGTTCACTGAAATGCTGAAACACGCACAGCTTGTCTAGGGACAACACGTACTGTACACTGTGGAGGTGACTTTGGTTGTCGGGGTTTTGCAACAGAGCGGCCACCCATAGTTATGACACCAGAGTGACCTGAAGGTAAGCAGGAAACAAAGAACGTGAAGAAAGTGAAAGCGGAGGATGTATAAAGGATGGAGACCAAGGAGGATGAGGCAAAGTGAGATGGGGTACTCCAGCACAAATACCAGCAGGGCTTAACATTTAAAAACAATAGTTTGACATTTGGGAAAATACGCTTATTCGCTTTCTTGATTATCTAAGAAGATTGAAACCATTCTTATGTCTATAGTGTACATAAGCTAAATCCAATCCAATTTTATTTGTAAAGCACATTTAAAACAACCAGGTTAACCAAAGTGCTGGACACTGACATGATTTCGGATTCAAAACAAGTAACAAACTAGACAATGAAAATGCAGAATACACCTCTCAAGCAGGTTTAAAGGCCAATAAATAAAAGTGAGTTTTAAGTCGTGATTTAAAAATGTGAAGGCTGGGGGGCCAATTTGACATGCAGAGGCAATTCATTCCACAGCCTTGGGGCCACGACTGAGAATGCTCGATCTGCCTTATTTTTGAGCCGCGTTTTAGGGACAGCAAGGAGTAGCTGGTTAGCAGACCTTAATGACCTCAGAGGAGCGTGCAGCTTCAGTAGTTCAGCGATATAAGCTGGGGCTTGACCATAAAGAGCTTTAAAAACAAACAGAATCTTAAAATGTATTCTAAAGCAAACCGGTAGCCAATGAAGGGAGGCAAGAACAGGTGTAATGTGATCTCGTTTACGAGTTCCGGTAAGGAGTCGAGCAGCAGCATTTTGAACCATTTGTAATCTGGAGAGGGAGACCTGGTTAATACCTACATATAAAGCATTACAGTAATCCAGGCGAGTTGTGATAAAGCAAGCAGCTGGTTAGATTAGCTTTGCACAAGGACTGCAAACAAATGGATACAACTAGCTTGTTTCTGTATAATAGTACCTCTATAGCTCCCTAATTAACACATTATATCTGGCTTGTTTAATAAATAAAAAAGTGTAAAAACGACCCATTGTGGTTTTACAGGGGTTTAGGTGCTGGATAGTCTCGCATTGCCAGACCTTTCTCCACAGCGCTGCGGAGAAAGGTCTGGCTAGTCCACACAGCATTCCAGGATGGGAGAAAAATGTGCTCTGGTTTATTGGCATTTCTTTAAACCAGGGGTCTTCAACGTTTTTTAAGCCAAGGACCCCTAAACTTAAAGAGAGACAGATCAGGGACCCCCTACTACATATATTGTATAAATTGAGTTGCATATTACCTACAATAACATGTAGAGCAGCCTAAAGCCTTTATACATGCCTTTTTATTTTACATAGAATACTAAACTATTAAAATAGCCTAATAATTGTTAACATGATTTTAAAAATCATGTTTTAATGTTAAAACGTTCACGTGACACAGTGAAGTCTGTGGATGGCCTTAGTGACTACCTTACCTATAGGCCATTATGTCTATTATCAGTGGGGATTTATATTTGCTAATATGTTAGATTCATGTTAAGACTTTTTAATTTTTGAAACAACTTCAAAAATGAACAATAAATTTGGAGGCCCACCTGCATTGACTCTGAGGAAGGACCCCCTGTTGAAGATCCCTGCTTTAAACCAATCACAATCGTCTTGAGCAGAGCTAGGCACCGGACGGAGCCATGGTGCCGCTGCAAAATAGCCTCGGAAAGGAACTTGTTTTGGTGGAACGTGTGTACGTTCAAAAGTTGTTTTTATTCGTGCAACAGAAACTCAGATTGGACAGATAGTCTAGCTAGCTGTCTGGATTTACCCTGCAGAGATCTGAGGAGCAGTTAACCATAGTCCTCAGAAATCCACCAGAGCTTAAAATGCCAACATAAAGAAAGCGGAAAGTGATGGACATCCGAAAAGAGGGACATGCAGCGTAATTTCCAGCGGAAACAGCGAACAATCCCGGAAGTGAAACATCATGGATATAGACTAGGTGCTGGACTATTTCTTAGCTGGGACCAGTAACTTCCTGGAGTCTTGTTGAAGTTACTGTGCCTGCCCAAGAAATAGTCGGGCACAGTAAAACCCCAATTTGGTGTTTTACATTTACGTTTACATACTACTTCCGCGTTTCCAGTCCTTATGCTAAGCTAAGCTAACCAGCTGCTGACGTTAGCTTCATATTTATCGAACAGACATGAGAGTGGTATCAACCTACATATCTAACTCTCGGTAAAAAAGTGAATAGGTGTGGAGGACATATACAGATACAGTACGTTACATCTTGAGGACTTGTTAGTGCTCACTGCAACTAGTGCTTCGTCAGCTCCTTGTGGATATGCTAAATACATTTTTTGTCAGTTAGTATTGAGACTGAAATAACGAATGTGAAATAAGGCATTAAAGCCTATCATGAGCAGAAATTTGAAGCTGGCTTTCTGTGCCTTTCTAATTGTAACACAACGCTAGCTGGCATTGCCGACTCTCTTTTGCCCCTCTCATTTTCATCTGTCTTCACTGACTCGGAGCAGCACAGGCTCATCATTTTCACACAAAAAAAAGCGTCCGTCTCATTAAAACCCCTCTGCATCTAAGAAGGTCTGAGAGAACTGCTGAAAACTAATTTCTGCTTCAAAATCAGTGAATGCAATCTCAGTTTAAGTTCTCATTTGAGTCATTTCTATTTCGTCCTGGTTTCACGGGACATTGTTGAAGATCATCTGAACATCCTTCAAAGACAAACTTTTCTCCACAATTAACACCTGGCAACAAAGCTTTGAACACCCACACAACCATGGGAAGACTCAGTCTCAGTGGGAAGACACTCTCTTTCCTGTCATTCTTGCATTTCTGTAATGAATACCAACAACATAAATCAAAGATCTATAAATAAAGTGTAGACGTCAACCTGTTTTAAAAAAAAAAGGAAGAGTATATCTAGATTCCTTGCAGCTTTGCTTTAAATCTTTGTTTCCTAAAATGCAGACAAACATTAAATTGGATTCTTCCTTTTTTGACACAAAGCAATCTTGCACCAAAACACCAATTTCGGATAAAACAGGGAACATCTGTGATCAAAGTCCTGTGATTCTGCAACAAGGTGGAAATAGCAATATCCTCAAGTGTCCCTGACTGACCAATAACGATTCCTGTCTGACACACATGCAGCCAATACAGTGGCTGGCCTGGGATTACAGCATAATGACATGCTGATGAAATGTACTGGGCCATCCAGCGATGTCTATGTTATGGTCTGTTGTCCATATTTCAGCTGCTGAGCCTGTTTGTATGGCCTACTTCACTGTACCACCCTCTAATCCTGTTTTCGTTGGGAACTGCCACACTGCCCGGTCCACTTCCCGTCTCTCCTCCACTTGGCTTTAATCTCGCTGCAGCCAAGACAGCGGGCTCTGAATTGGGGACGACTGACTCTCGAAAAAACAGCCACAGCTAAAATGCTGGTGAAAAACAAACAGAAAAACTGAAGTGAAGTCTCTTTATTTTGTACAACCTTCACATCAATAATAATGAATCTTGCGAAACATACTGCATACTCGTGTCGTGTGCATGTTTTCCTTCCTGCCCACGCTGAGCTAATAATCTGAGAATAGTGATGTCTGGGATTCTGGCGGAATTATCCAAGAGTGTTAATTACAGGAGAACTCTGAAGCAATTATAGGATCTCAAGCAACAACACTGGCACTGAATCATCTCTCACGGCACAGAGACACCGAACGAGTCTCATGGTTCAACACAGCAGCCAATTGTTGATTAATCTTCAAACATCAACATCACATTGAGGGCTCTACATTCACATACATGGCTGCACAAAACCTGCGGAGATAATCATTCATTTGTTAAATCACAAATGGATCCGCTTTCCCATATTTTCCTCTTAGTGCAGGTTAAATAATGAGGGTGATGCCTGTTTATAGCTATGAGCTGAATTGGAAAAGGTAGTAGATTATGTATCTGTGCCATGTCTTCTGAGAGATTAGCTAATGAAACAACACACTTCTTGTTAAATGGAAGGCAAGAAGTCAAAGTGTTTGAAACAGGGAGAGGTGGCATGGAAGAGCAGCATGCATGAAGGTGCTGACCATGGAAAAAAACAAAACAAAGGAAAAATGAGAAGAGATGCCTTCAAACATTTATTAGACACAAGAAAGCTATGCAAAGGTATGCAAACAGAAATTGAAAATAGGAGCAAAAGAACAGAAAGTGAGGCACAGACTGTAACTGTGTGTGTGTGTGTGTGTGTGTGTGTGTGTGTGTGTGTGTGTGTGTGTGTGTGTGTGTGTGTGTGTGTGTGTGTGTGTGTGTGTCTGTGTGTGTGTGTGTGTGTGTGTGTGTGTGTGTGTGTGTGTGTGTGTGTGTGTGTGTGTGTGTGTGTGTTTTGTCGGATGGTTGGTTGACAGCCACACTCTCTTATCTCTCTGGCATAAAAATCTCAAAGAGATTCCATCAACGAGGGAGCTGCTGCTGCTGCTGCTGCTGTCCGTGCAACAACTCTGACTAACAGGAGCGCCTAATAAGGGACAGGCAAGCTGACAGCAAAAATCCCAAATATGCACACGTAAATTCTGCTAAATGCAAAAATTTACACACATACACCCCTCTCAGCTGAGGCTCTGCAGGGAGTTAAAAGTGAACCTTGGAAAACAAGGTTGTCAGCCCCTGTGACGAAGGCTTAGTGAGAGAAAACAGAAGGAAGGTGGAGGAAGGAGAAGCAAGAGCAGATTGAGGATGAAGACAGGGAGGAGAGAGTGACTCAGCTGCTCTCCCTAAAGGCCTCCAGGAGGAAGAGCGGCATGAAGAGGCACCAAAGAGGAGGGGTGTTGATGCTCCCTCTGCTCTTCACACAGAATCTAAAATTCTCTGAAATAAAAGGGAAACTAAGAAAGGGGGCCTCAAATAACTCTTTACCACCAAAAACAGCAACAAATGCTCACGATGCCAGAGTATAGGGGATGAGCAATCAGCGTCCTTAAAGGGGATCGCCACGCCATCTCACCAACCAAGTCCGAGGAGGATTACGACATCAGGGTTATCTGGCATGCGAAGGGGCCTCTTTAAAGTCTCTAGGTACAGCTATGGGCATAGAATAATTGGGCGCATTAAACATAGATCTGATCTGACATCACACAGGAATTCAGCATCGGATGTGCTGGGATGAAACAGCATGCTGGATAGAGTTAGAAACACACACTGCACCGCACCAAAAAAACGTCACAACCGCAGCTACATCCTGACATACAAATTATTCACAAGCTCTTTTGAAACTGTTTACTCTGACATGCAGACGCCGCCTTCCCTGACACCAACAGTGGAGAGATCCATTGAAAGTGGTTCTGATGAGACGTTTCAACGGGAGACAAAAGCAAGAGTCAGTAGAAAGAGAATTCTTTGAAAGAAAGCTATAGGTGTACACTATAGGACAGAGGGAAAGGAAAGCAGGCAGGGTTGTCTTTAAAAGAAATGAAGTAGGTTCTGACAGCGTGCCGACTGCCGTGCAGGCAGGACGATTAACGTTTTTCTAAGAAGAAAAAAAATACAAAAAAAGATGAATAATTCATCCCGAAGCAATGACAGGCTAGTGAAGACGAGGGGAGCGTCAGCCCCATGAAACACAGTCTCATTGCGTCTCGACTGGTTCCAATGAGAAATCCATAACCCTGGTGTCCAGGAGCAGCTTGTCCTCTTCACCTCAAACTGTGGCAGACAGCACAGACCAGGAAGTAGACCAGGAAGCACACCTGTCAAACTGACGTAATGTGACAGGAGGGCATTGAAAAGACACAGACGTGTTTATGTACTGTATGCCAAGACACACAAATCCACAGATTGTGGTCTATACTGACAAGCATGACCCTATACGTCTCAGAAACAGCATGCAACCCGCCTCCACAGATAAAAATGGGCTGAGCACACAGTGTTCCAGCTATTTCACGAGCATATGTAGCATATGTATAGCCCCTATAATGCCCCAAACAACAGAATAGCAACTGGCCACAGCTGGGAGTCAGTTCAAAGAAATGATTCACAGCAGACTAATTCTGACAGGCAAACCAAATCCGTATGTTCCTAAGGAGAGAGAGAGAGAGAAAGCGAAAGAGAGAAAGAGAGAGAGAGAGAGAGAGAGAGAAAGACAAGAGGAAGAAGGCAATGGAGGAAGAGGAACCACAGTCTGTTCAGCACATTTTCATCACACCCATCTGTCACAGTTGCACATGGACACATACAGCTGCAGATTTATTAGTTCAAATGATGCAGAATCAAAGGAAGGGAGAGATTTTCTTCCAGGCATTGACATCCTTTTCAAAAGGAAGGCTGGAAAAAGGCTTTTTCCTAAAAACATGTTGCCCTCCCTAGGGGTTGCATGAAGACTCACTTCTCACACTGTGCGTGCACAAACACACATCAAATGTCTAGTGATTTTAGTGCTGCAATATAAAACAAAAACTATGCCATTAGATTGCTGTTATTAGCTTATCATATAGTTCAAACCCTGGACTGGTATTAATAAGGCATGCTCTATAATTAAAATCATTACAGACATCACCTTTAATGATCTTTTTTAGGGTTTCTTTTTTTATATATATGTAAGATTTCAGAAGTCAATTCATATATTTGAGTTAATTTACTAAAAATGTATTTACAGTGTTTATACAATTAGCTATTTACCTGTGTGCATGTGTGTTTAAACAGTCAGTACTTGCATATTTACATGTTTAATTATTTACATCAGCAGTTAAAGGAACACGCCGACTTATTGGGACATTAGCTTATTCACCGTAACCCCGACAGTTAAGACAAGTCCATACATACCCTTCTCATCTCCGTGCGTGTCGTAACTCTGTCTGACGGCTCCACCGTTAGCTTAGCCTAGCACAGATCCTGGAGGTAACTGGCTCCAACTAGCCTACTGCTCCGAGTAAGTGACAAAATAACGGCAACATGTTCCTATTTACATGTTGTGATTTGTATAGTCACAGCGTGTACAAATAACAACGTCACTTGAGACACAGCCATGTTCTAACTGTATTCAAACTGGGAACTATATTCTCAGAAAGGGAAGCAGGCTAACAAGCCATCACCTTCCGTTAGCATTCCATTGACTGCCATTCATTTTGGTGTCACTTTGACAGTGAATAACTTTACATCTGACGCGTTTAAAGACTCTATTTGTCCATTGTTTATTTCTAAAGAAACACAACAATGTATAAAAAGCTCCATTACCTTGTATCTCACGTTATGGCTCCGTAGCAGGCGTTTTTGTAAAAATAGGCTAACGATTGTGTCATAACCACGCAACTTTCTGTCGCACATTAGAAAAATTACAGTATTGTCAGGAGAAGCTCGCAGGCAATCGGGGGGGGGGGACGTGGAGGCTAGGAATGGGCATGATTAATCAACGATTGATAATTGATCATTAAGAATTTTGTTGATCACGTTAATTTGTTATCGATTAAACTAATGCAGGTTGCGTTGCGTAGTGTGAGTCTTGAAGCGATGAAATTAATTGTCACAGTGTGGCAGCAATTAAACATTTTACCACCCAGGGGTGCCATAGGCTACTCAGTTACCTGCGAGTTTCTGTTTTGATTTAAAAAGTAATCATGAAGAGGTCACGGCGAAGTGTGGCGTGGAACCATTTTGATTTAAAAAACGACTTAGTTCACTGCAAACACTGCGACGCCGTGTATAGGTACAACACGGCCACGACTCAAATGATGTACCACTTAAACAGTGCATCTGCTGGTTAATGTCGGTCTCAGTCTCAACCTAGCATCATCTCAGCGTTAGCACGGTGGAGCTGCGATGCACAACGAGCAGAGAAAATGACCCAAAGGATCTGCAAGTTCATTGAGATGGATATTGGAACCAGCATGTCACATTCCGTCACGACGTACCATCACCAGACTGGTAGAAACTCACTACGAAGAACGGAATAAGGTTCCCCGGCCAGGGCTGGCCAAGTTAGCGCGGAGGTACCTGCGCATCCCGGCCGGCGGGTGTTTTCGGCGGCTGGACTGACGGTCACCAGGTAGCGGTCGCGTCTGATCCCAGATCATATCAACCTGCTTATCTTTCTCAAAAAAAAAAACAGTAGACTGGTGCAGAAGTTGTATGTGAGTTACTGGTTATTTTTTATTAGGCTTTGTCCGTGCCTTGGATAGTTTTGAGTTACATTTTGACAAAACCTGTCAGATCTAAGTAGTATTATGTTTTTGGTTAAGTTATTTAACATGATTCTTTTTATTTATTATTTTAGAACAAACGAGGGTCTCTGTTTAAGAACGCCAGCTCGCAGCAGCAGGTTCCGCTGCTTCAGAGCACCGCAGCACATATATCTTTAGCCTAACCTCCAGTTTAACTGCCACACGTTCTTCTTGCAATTAAGATCTCATCAAGGAAAAACATGCAAAGTTAAACATAAAAAAACATTAAAAAACATAAAAAGTTAAATAGACATTGAATTTTAATATAAAAATATGAATGATTAATCGATAGTCGATCGTTAATTCTCCCGATGATCGACGAAGAAAATTTAATCGAATGCCCATCCCTAGTGGAGGCATACAATCAAGGGAGAAGCCCATAGAGAGTCCATGAAAGCATCGGAACAAAATATTTCAGCAACGTTTTGATGGATTGGAAATACTTCAGTATGTGGCAAGTGAATTCATATGAAGTAACATTTAGATTTCTCTTGGCACAGCTACCAGAAGACTTTCAGACAGGTTGCTCACGTCACATCTATGTTGTCAAGCTCAGTTTGAGGCTGCGCAGTACGCTCAGCCATCACCAGAAAAGTGCTTCTAATTGACTTCACTGGTCTCCGTCAAAGTCTATGGCATCGCTGTGACCATTAATTTTACTGTCTATGGAGCCGATAAAGTGTGAAGAACAGTAAAGTGCTACTTAACAAAGTTATTTGTCTCCATCCAGCTGTTCCTTCTTATTTAGAGTGATACAACCCCCACATATCGAACCCTCACGTTACATATATTGTATTTAAATTTTTCAGAAAGAAAAAAGACAAAACATTGAAGTGGTTAACAAACAGGAACATTACCGGCCTTCTCCCACCTTTACATGTAAGGGAGAAAAAACTCACAAAAATATAAACAATTGTGTACTCTTCTTCATAGTTTTTTATGGTCATCTGTTTATACAGCTACATTGTGTTTTGAAAAGTATATAAAGACAAATGCTTAACTGGAAATAGTGCTGTGATAATACTCAAGGAAGGGTTGCCATATCTGTTTTAACCTACTCACTTTCCCCCGACATCTCATATTGGATGCTCTCCATATATATGAAGAGAACTTTCAAAACAGGGGGTTATCTCTTTGTTCTAGACCTTTAGAATGATTTTGATTGGTCAACATTTTCACAAATTATCAAGAGTGAAAACAGTTCTGTTTCTTGTCAAATTAAAAGGTCACTTGTAAATAGCAACCCAGCTCAAATTAACATCTCATCATAATCAAGTAATGTGTTACACTCTTTGTCAGCGGGCAGATGGTCTTAACACCTTTAAGCTACGAGCTCAAAAGCACTAATGAACACAGTAAGTACAACAGGACAGGCCATTTCTGACCTTGGCGCTACCTCCCCATTTTTAAGACGTATATTAAAAGGTGCAGTAGGTAAGACTTAGAAAACTAACTTTCTGTCATATTAGCTGAAATTGACCCTATGTTCCAGCAGAACTACATGAAGCAGGTAATTCTGAATTCTGATTCTAATCCTCTGGCACCACCTACAGCCTATAGTGCGATTTGCAAAAATCGACGGCTCCCTGTTCAGATGCACCAATTAGGAGAACGTTTTGGGCTTTAGCAGAAAGGGGGGAGGGACTGAGAAGTTGTTGATGTTCAAATTTTTTGGCTAAGTCCTGGATCTTCCCAATCCTACCTACAACACCTTTAAAGAAGGAATTAAATGTAATCCCTCTGGTGCTCAAAATCTCGATGCCAGTTGTCTCTTGCATGTATTAAGCAGGTAGCTGTTAGCTCACAGTAGTTAGGTAGCTACATGTCAGCCTGTCACCTGCTGTTGCAGAAAAGAGAATTTGTTCCAGCAAAGAAAACACTTGTGTGCAACAGTAGCCTAAACATGTGTAACTAATACAAGAAATATTCCAACACATAACCCCCCGTAAAACTACTAATTGTCCTTTTCACACTTTGCTTTTTGCACATATTAAACAAACAAGGTACAGTGTGTTAATGTGTTGGTAGGCGTATTTTGTTACTTTTGGAAAAAGCCAGACAAGCTGTTTCCAGTCTTTGTGCTGCTTGCTGTACCTAAATAAATTATTTACCATGCAGAAATGAGACTGGTGTTGATCTTCTTATCTAACTCTCCTCCAGATAACAAATACTGCTGGACTTTGCAGAAATCACAGCCCTTACTCTCCAGTTCCATGCCTCTCTTATTCCAGGAAGCAAGCAATCAGCCGAGCACACATGCAAGCTTGCGAAAGAACCAAAGAGCAACAAACAGCGAGGGCAAATCAAGTGAAGTCAAACGGAGAGAGCAGCCTCACCGAGCGGTTCACTCTCATCCTCACAGTTCTACTGATCTCCACTTCAGGAAAATGACTAAATCAATTGATTATCTGATTTATGTTCAGCGGCTGAACAGAAGAGTCGGCTTTAGTTCCGACAGAGTGATCCACAGAGCGAGAGAGAGAGAGAGAGATAGAGGAGCACTGGCGGTTATGGTATGAAGATGCAAAGAGGCATGAATCTTTAATCTTCATTTATACCGACAGCTTGCTGGGATATTTAAAATAGGTTCACTAGGTTTCTTAATGAGGAAAAGTGAGAAAAGCTTGAGAATAGTTGAGAGAGCTCCATAAACAAAACCACAGATGTTATTTTTGCAGTAATCACATTAATCCCTATCGAAATGCATCGTCATCACTCCACAAACGTCCGACTGAATGTGTCAGCTGAGTCAAACACGCTGTTAACAGTTGAGGACGACAGGAACCTTTTAAAGAATGATTAATGAATCATGTGCTTAATTCCCTTGCCACGTGTTAAGTGCATCTTATCACAACATGAAAAGTTGGCATTAGAGTCAGAGTCATTAGTACAGCAGGTTCAGGACTGAGGAGACATTATGACACAAACAAATGCTACTTTTGATCGTCAAGCACTTCAAAATCAATCAGAAGAGGCTGGTGATGTGATCAGTGTATGTATGTGTGCGGGAAGCTACAGGCATCTGAATTTCATTATATTTCAATCCAATCACAGTATGTTTTGTGTCTAAATGCCACAAAGGCGTGTGAAGTTTCAGGTTTGAGGCAAAGAAAAAGGAAACGCGGTGAATGTGTGTGTCGTACCTCGGAGTCAGTCTTACAACAACAACACACTGCATGTCATGTGTTAATCTAATCTTTTTCATAATTACATAATCTTTTTCATAATTACATAATTGAAGAGAGATAATTAAAAGAGCTATCTTGCACGCAGGGCCCATGGAGAGATGGTTGAGTCATCCCACAGGACACAACTGGCTCTTCGCAGTGGTTCAAGATACAGTAAGCCGTGTCTGGCTAGCTCCGATGCTATAAATAAGGTTAATAACAGAGCTGGAAGGACACATCAGCAAGAATTTAATTTATACACAAAAAAAAAAAAAACGAACCAAAAAAAGCGAGGCAAGCTCTCACCTTTGACATTTCTTTTTAGACAATTATGTAGTTGAGATGTGAGTCACTTGGTTTATACAAAACAAACGGTATAGTGATCAAAAGGTTCTTTTAAATGTACGCTTTTATCCAAAAAATGAAAACCTTTTGAAATGATGGACTATATTTTTGACAAAATATGAATGCAGTTAATGGTGTGACAGTTACGGGTGAAATAAATGAAAGGATTCTTTTTAAAACAAACATCTGAATAGCTCAGCAGCTCTCGCAATCTGGGTAGCTGTTCATGTGAAGCAGCAAAACATTTCACAAAACTGTCTGGAGAAGGAGACAAATAGTTATTCAGACTGTATTGAGAGGATGAGAACAATCTTTCATGTGTTTATACGAAGTACTGAAGGGAGAGGTGAGGTTAAATCTAGTTGAATCAAACTGTATGGATTCACTGACGCAGCTGCAATGCTTTTTGACTGAGGACAAATTTGTGTTGTTACAGGTGTGTTATTAGTGAATGCCGGATGCTGCAGGGATCACACACGCTAATATGGCTGCATGTAATGAATACACTGCTGTACAAATGCCCTTTACTCTGATTATCTGCCTCTTCTAGCTTGCAGGGATAGGTTAGGGTTAGGGATCACTGTGACGTGGCAGGAACATTGCCTGTGGGTCTACTGAGTCTGTTGAGTCATTAACAGTTTTTTTTTATTAGAATACAGTATATTTTTGTTTATCTGTCTTGATGTAAAAAACAACCAAGTATTATTTCTATGAAATCTCAACTGTTACTGTAACCTATATATTACTATACATATTATTATTTGGTTTAGTTTCTTACTCATAGATGCCGTGTTGATGTTGTGTGATTGAGATGTATAATTACCATTAAAAAAGTATAATATTTTGGATTGTTCAGAATTAAATTATTATTATTGTTATTATTACTCCATTGCATTGCATTTACGGCGCTTTCAGTGCTATCATTATGTATGTGGTACTGTTGAAGAGGGATAGCTCTGTTCTGGACTGCCCTCTGGACACCATAGAGGAGGTGGGGGAGAGGAGGATGTTAGCCAGGCTGGCATCAATCACGGGAAACACCTCTCACCCCCTACATGAGACTGTGAGTTCCCTGAGCAGCTCCTTCAGCAGCAGACTGCTGCACCCTCAGTGCAAGAAGGAGCGCTACCGCAGGTCCATTCCAGCGGCAGTCAGACTCTTTAATGCAACATCATAACGTAGCACTGCTAGCTAATGCAACATCATAATGTAGCACTGCTAGCTAATGCAACATCATAATGTAGCACTGCTAGCTGTTTCTGCAATGAGCCATCACTGGACAATATTCTGCACTATGCATGTTTATTTATTTATTACTCTGTCACCTCCAACTGTGCAATATGTCATTTCTTACTCATCTGTATAGCTGTGTATATATACTGTCTGATTATACAAGGGTGTTTATTGTGTAAACATGTTTGTATTATTCTTAAAATACTTCCTGTATATTTTGTGTATCCTATGTCTATTTAATGTATATTTGTGTTATTCTGATGTGTGTACATTTTTTCTTTTGAGCTGCTGTACCACAGGAATTTCCCCAGTGTGGGATTAATAAAGTCTATCTATCTATCTATCTATCTATCTATCTATCTATCTATCTATCTATCTATCTATCTATCTATCTATCTATCTATCTATGTAGTAACTTTTCAATAATGATTGAAACTGCCTGTTGATTTATAATATAAGGTACATTTGTCTTCATCATGATTGTAGGTGCGGTTGTTTAGCGGGCTCATACTCAGAGCATACTTTTATTTTCCTTCAGCAGGGTTTTTCTTCTCCATAAAAATGCTTTCCTAATTATTTTACAAACCCCCACGATGCATAACATTAAGTTACATTATGGTATGGCTCCAAAACTAACTAAAACGGTATACGACTCATAAGAGACAGCATATGATGGAGAGGTGAACAGTTCACATTTTATACTGCATCAACTGTATCCAAAAAGAGAGTGTGTGTGTGTGTGTGTGTGTGTGTGTGTGTGTGTGTGTGTGTGTGTGTGTGTGTGTGTGTGTGTGTGTGTGTGTGTGTGTGTGTACGTGCGTGCGTGCGTGCGTGCGTGCGTGCGTGTGTGTGTGTGTGTGTGAAAGAAAACCTTTTTAATATTCCAACTCTAGTCAATAAATGTTTAATGATAGCAGTTGTGAAGTTTCTACTCAACACTATTACTAATTACTACTAACAACTACTAATATTTTTAACATCAACATAATTCATAATTAATCTGGAAAGTAAACCAGTAAACTTTTTTGGGGGGTACACATTTCACATGGCCTACAAGTTCCCAATGTTCTCAAATCCTATAAAAGTGTAGAGTGTAACAATAACCGAGTAATATGTGCAACAGTAGAGTCATGCATCTGATGTGATCCCCCGCCCCGGTTGACTGAAGGAGACTATTCATGAGAAACTGTAGCCCCTCTTTAGTGAAAATCCTTTAACAATCAACTTCTTGTGTCAGCACTAACAATACAACACACTCAGTGTGTAACTTTTGGACTGGTAGGGATGGTACCTTCCTGATAAAGCAGGAGCCTTGACCGCCATTTTCTTCAGCACTCTCAGTCATGATGGTCGATCCATACAGGATAATATTGTTTTATGGCTAGACGGTCGCAGCACTTCAAGCTGCCAGCAGCAATAGAAATACATAAAATGAAATGAGCCGGAGAGAGCGACAAGTACACAAACTGCCCAAATACCCGGCACTTCATCCCATAACGCATTTCTGTGTTGGAGAAACTTTGCTCACTGTTACATGACTTCCCATATCAGCTAGCTCACGCCAAAGGCTTTAATTGTTGATCTTTTAGCGGGCTTAAGTGAAGAACATAACCAGGACTGTCACTGTTGCTTCACACTTTCTGAGGAGCGTTGGGCAAACAAAATTACTTAAAGCTATAGTGTGTAGTTTCTGTCGCCCCCATGAGGAATTCTAAGTAATGACAACAACACTGTCGGCACATCCACATTATACAAGCCTTCTGTGAGCGTGCACCGCCCCCCACCCCTCCCCCATCCCTCCTCCACGCAGTTGCTAGTAGCTCAAGGAGGAAACGGAGGATTAAAAAAACATGATGGACTCTTCAAAAGAGGTAATTATCTTCACTCGAGTTTCTGCATGGGAAAGTCGCCGGACGACACAATCTTCTGAATATAGCCATACTGTGAAATACAGAGAGAGTTGTGTGGAGTCTTAATTAGCTTTGTATCAACTCATTTGGAAATAGCTTGAATTTAACGGACATTCATTAATATCAAAGTTACACACTAAAGCTTTAATGCAAAACGAAAAAGATGAAGTGTAGTCTCTGAACTCCTCTTAAGTGTGTAAGCACTGCCTACCTACACTCATGAGACTCCTTGGCTTCCCTTTTAGTACTTATGTAATACTATGGGCATCTCATCACACATTCTGTCATCCAGAGACCTCAGAATACATATAAATATGCAACATCCAAAGAGCAAAACTAGCAACTCCTCTTTGTCACCCCTCCGCTTCCTCTCTGTATCTCATCTGTGCCGCAACTGAGTCGATCCAGTAAAGTCACTCAAAATCTATCGTCTGCTTAAATAAGCCAATTTAAGCTTTTTTTTTTAAATATCGAGAAAGAGTGAACTGGGCAAAAGCATAAGTAGATCAGATAAGTGTAAGACCATCCTGGTTTAAGGCCCCATCCAGACGAAGACGTGTTTGGATGCAAACACACTTTTTTGCATCGTTTGGGCCGATTGTCCACACGAATCCTGTAAACGCACTGCCTGTAAACGCATGCCTGTTTTTTGAAACCTGGTCCCAGGGTGAATAAAAAAAAAAAAAAACACGGCTCACATTTGGCTTCATGTGTACGGCGAAACCGCATAAGTGCATATCGATGATGTCATCCCCACACACCTCGGCCTCACAGCTGACTGACTGACTGTTCTAGCAGGGACACAATGCTGTTTATAAAGTGGAAGTAGAGAACTTATCAACTAGCTAGCTAATCTGTCTGCTCATCAACTCCTTGAACGGATTATAGTAACTTTTAGCACGGCTTATTGTAGAAAGGCTACCGCAAGAAAAATGTGTAGCTATCAAAAAGACATTGGATCATTGATGTTTGTTTGACTGTCGATGTTAGTTAGCAGAGCTAACGTTAGCTCTGCTAGGTAGCGCGCTGCAATCATGTCCGATAGCAGACAGAATTGCAAAATAGAAAGCAATCCAACAGCACATTATACAATGTAACGTTTTCTAGCGGTGGCCTTTATATAATGAGCAGTGGTGAAAGTTATTAAAGTCTAGTCCATGGCTGTATTAAGAGAACTATGGTATGTTATGAAAGGAAGTGAAAGTGACTGAAGGCTGCTCTTCTTCTTCGTAGCAATAACAGCGCCACCTACAGGCCTGGCATATGAAGTACCGTGTTGAGTCATTTACATATGGATTCATGTGGACATGAATTTTCGTGAACCGAATCCAGGGAAGACGGATGCCTTTTCATCCTAACGTCTTCGTCTGGATGGGGCCTAAGTAGAAGGTCAGAGCTCGAATAAGTGCTTGTGCTGGTTGACAATGCAGCACTGTGGTGTGTATACTCTGCCGTACAATCTATAAATAGGTTCTGCAAGTAGAAATTTTTGTAAGCTAATATAGTTTGAAAGTATAGACAAATAACTGGCATAAATTGCATCATCTTCAAAAAGCAGAAACCCATTCGGAGGAAGATAAATGGACTCAATGTCAGAGCACTTTTATTAGTCTGCTGAATTGTACTGGGTTGACGTATTGCTTTGGCTTTGATCCTGTTATTTTCAAAAAACATAACAAAGGTTCTGTAGTTACTAGAGGCTCCATTAGAGTCATTTAAATCAATGGCACTACAATGACAAACTGCAGTATGCAGTTTCTTACTGCACGACCGTACTAATTTTTCTAGATCCTCAGCCCATTTTCCACAGATTAACAGCATGATGTTGAATAAAAACTTTTATATTAGGTCCTGCTTAAGCCCTAGAATAACATACTTCAGTTTAATTTCACTAAGTAAGTACTAAATGTCTCTTACTGACTCAGGCCCATTTTAATGTCATACTGCTGATCGTTATCTAAGGCTGTGATTGCCAATGCCAACACTTGCACAGAAGGGTTTGCTTCTGCATTTGCCAGGGGTAACATGGTACTGTCAGTAGCTCAACCAATTTGATTTAATAGAAAATATGATGGGATTTAAAAAACATTGAATATACTTTGAAATACTTAACTAAAAGTAAAGGATAAAGGTTGAAACAGTTAGCTAAAAGTAACGGATAAAAGGTTGAAATACTTAGCTAAATGTAATGGATAAAGGTTGAAACAGTTAGCTAAAAATAACGGATAAAGGTTGAAACAGTTAGCTAAAAGTAACGGATAAAAGGTTGAAATACTTAGCTAAATGTAATGGATAAAGGTTGAAACAGTTAGCTAAAAATAACGGATAAAGGTTGAAACAGTTAGCTAAACGTAACGGATAAAAGGTTGAAACAGCTAAATGTAACGGATAAAAGGTTGAAACAGTTAGCTAAAGGTAACGGACAAAGGTTGAAACACTTAGCTAAAAGCAACAGATAAATAGCTAAGTGCAGAATAACATTCACCAGCCAAATGCTGGTAAAATATGCAAATATGCAAAAACTATTGTAATCTAGTGATTGGATGGTAAAATTGGGATATTTACTTGCCATTTGGCTGGTGGACGACGAAGTTAATTTTGAACCCTGGTTCGACTGTATTGAAAAGATATGGTAACACCTACGTTTATATCCATGTTTATTTATTATTATACTACTTCAATAAAATCCACATCCTGAACACATTTCGAATGTAACGACTGGTGTCGAAGTGGTACAATAGCCCTCCGTCACTTTGACAAAAAAGGTTGCTCTAAGGTAATGAGGACAGCCAGCCTCTATCATCACGACAAATATCAAATAAAGCAATCATGTTTGGAAATAAATTACTTGTAAGGCCCAAATTCTCTCTAAGCTCTGCATTAAGGTTACAGCCTCATCTGAACATCTATAATGGCATTACAGTAGTCTGTGAGAGGGAGGACGGCCAGCATACACAAGCCCATGATCGTTCCAGCTGGACATCTTAAGCGTGACAGCTGACATGTCAGCGTGCCTGCAGGTATCTGACAGCCACTCACAGGGCACTCACTCCTTCTCCTCCTTCCTGTTTTCCCTCGTTGCTCTGCACTGCCCTCTCTCCGTAGGAGCAGCAAAGCCCTTGTCTCGCTGACAGTGAATGCATCTCCGCTTTACTGCCCTTATAAATATTCCAGAGTTGAAAACAATGAGACTGAGCTTTGGCAGTGTTAAGCTGAGGTAATGTCACCATTGAGCACGGCTGACAGCTTTATGTGCAGCAGAAAGCATCAGAATAAGGAAGTAAGTGTAGAAGTAGTAATGGACGAGACTAGCAGTCCTGCCTCAACAATGCACTCTGAGGACCGCATAGACCTGTCAGCAGACACTTCATTACTGACACATATATCTGTCAGAGTGGGAAGCTAAGTGGCACCTTGGGTTCTATTAAATGCTGTTGTATAATTGCATTCACTTTGATGCTTATTTTCTCCTGTTGATTTTTAGACAGTCCCAGCTACTGCGGTTCTCGACAAGCAGCAGACAATAACAAGCTTGACCATCCATGTTTCATCTAAATTTGATGAGACAAAAATAAAAATAAAAAGGGCAAACAAACTAGAAAACAATTTACAATGTGCTTTTCACTAAACCATTATTTCACACACTGTGTAGGCCAGCACAAACAATTTGGGATTGAGTTGCTCAAGAACACTTCAACAGGGCAAACAGGATGACCTGCTCTACCTTCTGAGCAAAACCTGCCCTAAAACTAGATCTAGATGTCCCCACGAGGTGTATACACCAACTTAATAGCTAATCTTCTCACTGGATAAAAGTCTGTTATGTTCAATTGGATGGTAGTCTCGCATTGCCAGAACCTCCTCCACAGCGCTGAGGAGGAGGGTCTGGCTAGTCCAGACCATTCATCATTCCAGGATGGGGAAAAAAACATGCTCTGGTTTATTGGCCTTTCTTTAAACTAATCACAATTGTCTTGGGTGGCGTTAAGCGCTGGACTCAATGACGGTTCCTCCGCAAAACAGCCTCTGGAAGGAACTTGTTTTGGTGGAACATGTGTATGTTCAAAAGTTTTAGTTGTGCAACAGAGAACTCAGATTGGACAGATAGGCTAGCTAGTTGTCTGGATTTACCCTGCAGAGATCTGAGGAGCAGTTAACCATAGTCCGAATAAATCCACCGGAGATTAGAATGCCAACACAAAGCGGAAGGTGACAGACATCCGAAAATGAGGGTCATCTGGCGGAATATCGGGCGGCACCAGTCCAGAACAATCACGGAAATGAAACAAACCTGCTAATGTCTCTGCCACTGCACACAAGAAGCAAGCAACACAGTGACGATAATAAAGTGTTGGGGTTTTAATTACAAGAAATGTACCAGCAATGAAAAATTAAAAGATGCACAATTCAGTGAGTGTGTGGATTTCTGCATTGCTTTGATTAGTTAAAAACTCACCAGTTGGGGTGAGCAGTGACATTAGTAAATAAAAATCTCTGAGTGGGGCAAATGCCATGCCCCATGAAGTGATACACTAAAAGTACTGCCTGCGACTCAGGACCTTAAAATCAGGGTAGAAACCCCTGTTAAGGGATGTCCTGGTAGACAAAGGGTTTAAGGCGTTGACCATGAATTGTAACGTCCTGGTTCGAATCCTGCCAGGGTCCTTTGATGCATGTCACTCCCCATTAATCTCTCCCCTAATTTCCTATCACTTTACTAATAATGCCCCCAAAATGACTTAAAGAAAAACACATTACAGTTGTTGCCATCAGCAAATGTCTATTTTTTAATTGTCTTAGAAACCTAACTACAGCTGCACAGTCTCAATTATTTGCATTTAGTTACATGTTTTTGTAATGTATGTAGGCTAATGTATGCAAGAATTGCCGGGACAGTGGTAAACCATGACAGACGAGAAACAAGATTAAAGCAAAATTGTATTCAGACCTTCCTTATAAAACAACAGCTTCTTTCTAGAACCACACTAAGAACTGAACAGAGCCACAATAAAGACAGGAATAGAGCTGGAAGAGGGCTGAGCAAACACAGGCAGAGGTTTAGATGTGTCACGCCGACGACTGAGATGACTGCAGGGATCGATCAAAGGCTGCCTTCCCCTTTCTGCCCCACGTTCAGATCATTAAAACCTAATTTCGAACTGTGGTAATCAAAGACACACACACGCAAACACACATCTCAAGGATAACAATAAAAAAAAGCACAGGCGGAGTGAGATCATGAGACCCAGTGTCCATCTGAGTTAGAGAGCAAATCGATCAGGCGGAACTGCACCATGACAGTGTGAGAAGAGGCTGAGGGGGTAAACTAGTGCCACGATGATCACACGGTGAATCTCCTGCTCATCAGGTCATCTGTTTAAAGGTCCCATGGCAAAATTTCACTTTATGAGGTTTTTTAACATTAATATGAGTTCCCCCAGCCCCAGTCTGTCTATGGTCCCCAATTGGCTTGAAATGGTGATAGGTGTAAACCGAGCCCTGGGTATCCTGTTCTGCCTTTGAGAAAAAGTAAGCTCAGATGAGCCGTTCTGGAATCTTGCTAGTTGTGAGGTCATAACCTCCTCAATAGCTACAGACACAGAAATGGCACGTCCTGAGTAAAGCTCATTGTGGGACTGGCTCTAGTGACTGTAATTCTGCACCAAGGTTGAATTTTGGGAAAGAGACTTCAGATATAGTATCAGGGGACCACTAAGGTCTATATAAAAGCATCCAAAGAGCACCATGTCATGGGACCTTTAAGTGAGCCTTGACCAATGGGATCTGGATGAAAGGGTAGACACGGGCAGTGGCAGCACAGGAAAGTAACACAAAAGACTAACCCCATGTGCATGATCTCTCTTTGGTGTGTAACAGTGTGTCAGACAGCACATCAAGTGGACCACCAGATGAGTATGTGCGTGCATGTGTGCGTGTGTGAGTAGTTGGCTCACCCAGGACTAGAACTTGCACGACTCCATTCACATCTGCAAGCCTGGAGGTGCTCTGATCAATGCT
This sequence comes from Gymnocephalus cernua, assembly GCA_023631565.1. NCBI lineage: Eukaryota > Metazoa > Chordata > Actinopteri > Perciformes > Percidae > Gymnocephalus > Gymnocephalus cernua. Next base: position 18,102,600 of record CM042432.1, read on the forward strand.
GGCCGTCTGCTCTGACTGTGGTTCTGTGCGGGATAATGTTGCTGGACACTGAGCTTATTCCTCCTCCTCTTCTCGTCTTCTTCCTCCTCCAGCAGCAGCAGCAGCAACAGCAACAGCAGCTGAACTGGACTGCATTAACTCACCTTCCCTCCTCTCTGTCTCTTCTCCTCACAACACTGCTGGTGGATTATCTACCGCCTCGCAAATGAAGTCCCTTGCTTTGCGCTCTCCTCCGCTTTGTGGTACAAAGGCAGCAGGAGCTCCTCTCCCAGCGGACTCCCAGCTTTGTGTCTCGGGGATCGGTGAGGGCTGCCACCGGCAGCGGCAGGCAGCTCGGACTGACGGTGCTCTCGTTATTGGAGTGCATGTGTATGAGAGTGCTGGCATGTGTGTGTGGGGGGGATGTAGAGCGTAGTGTGTGTCTGTTGGTTTGAAAGAGGAGCCGGCTGCTGTTCATAGGGCTCATATTCATATGTGCTGTTGCGCGCGCGCGCGCGCTCGCTCGCTCTCTCTCTCTCTCTCTCTCTCTCTCTGTCTGTCTATCTTGTACTCGGGCTGTTTTGTGCTGCATTCACGTCCTATAGGGGAAAACGGAAGATGAGTTCTCTAGGGCCTATTTAAAAATGTATAGGCTACTCCACAATACCCTGCAGGGACACAGTGCGTGGAAATCCTTGTGGCACAAAATTGATTAATAAGATATTCTAAAATGAATGTGTAAAATGTGAATGTGAAAAATACAGAGAAATGTATAAATTCACCAATAGATTTGTTAATACTTCATAATATTTTTAACATGATCATTATTATTATGTTTTACATTGTATTTGTGTTAAGGGGTAGGGGGCTGGAAAATAAAATCACAATAAAAAACATATTTAAAAAAAGTCAAATCATTATTATGAAAAATGTGTTTTTTAATATTTTTGATATATTCTCACTTTTCAGCCTGTCACCTCACCCTTTACCGATCAGATGCTAACATGGCTGCCAATTGTTTCTGAATTTAGCCTGTTAACTCCTGGTCACTTGTTAATGAAATTACTCATACTTACTAATTTATTGGTTTATTTAAACCTGCATGTATTGTTTCTTACCACCTGTGGGCAGCACAAGCCATAAACACAACACTGAATCAGAATCAGCTTTAATGGCCAACTAAGTGTGAACACATACGGGGAATTTGGCTTTTTGTTGCTCCAGGACATAGACAGAAATAGCCATACGGCTAAAGTCAAGGACAACAAAGCTGAACAAGGTAAACATAAACATTTGACTACTACAGATATACGTATATATTAAAAATAACAGACACGGAGAAACATTAGCATTCGTATCAAGTTGTGCAGGGGAACACTCTCCATTTAGCTCGGATTTGGTCTTTACTCTCCTGAGGGAAATATCTGGTTATTTAGCAGCTAAAGGCTCAATTTTCTTCCCAAGCTAGTCACTAATATCGTCTGTCTGCTGTGTGGTGCTGGGAAGTTACCAAACAGTTGGTCGTAAGATTTTTTTTTTTCCCACTGAAAACAGTTGCCTGCAGCAGTGAGAGGGAACCAAAATACAAATGTACAATGTACAAAATACAATGTAAAGTATTAAATGTACAGCTTGTATAACAGTGTAAATGTGCTGTCCCCTCAAAATAACTCAACACACAGCCATTAATGTCTAAACATAGGGGTGTACTCACTTTTGTTGCCAACGGTTTACTAAAATGTGAGGGGTGTACTCACTTTTATGAGATACTGTATATACCCACACATAGGGTGCAGTTTGGGGTTCAGTGTCTTGCTCCAGGACACAGAAGAGGAACCGCAGATCAAACCACCAACTCGACAGCCAACCAGCGACCCGCTCTACCGACTGAGCAACAGCTGCTCCCACTACAGTGAAAGTGGAAAGAGGGTGGTGGTGAACTGTGCCAGGTGGTTGAAACAGTTATAGGCTGTTGAGGTGGATTGTATTTCATTTCATGGTGAATGGGATGGGAAGACTGCGCTCTTCCTTCAGGCATCCTCACACATCTTTTACATTTCACTGCCGCTCTTTTAACAGAGTATAAATCGGAGCCCAAGGCAGTGCAGGAGTGTCATATCCAGGTGAAAATGGAGGCCGTGCCATGTTTCATCCTATCTGCAGTCTGAGTTGCTGTCCTCAAAAGACACAATGGCGCTTTCCTGTGGCACAGTCTCTGTGCATGTGTAATTCAAACAGAGAAAACACATGGGTGGATTTTTGATTACAGGATATGAATATTGCTACTGGTTATTGCATTTGTCAGCTCAAACTGCTGGTACAATGGTGGCCTGTGGTACAATGACCTTCATGAATGTCATTTCCCCCTCAACCATTTCCAGGTAAAAGCTTTGCTGTGAGGTGGAGAATACTCAGCTTACTCGGCTGAGTAGCTCTGCAGCAGCTTTACAGTAATACAACAGCACAATAAAAATCACCACGCCTCCCTCCATGCGTCATATCTGAGAGACGCAGTGAAAACAAGTCTGCGAGAGGTTCCAGGGGCTTTTCTGGCTTAATATTTTCAAGGCTTTCTGCACAAGTATTGAGGGAATGGGTGTTGATAAATATGTTATACATAAAACATGAATGTAATGTACCTGCTTACTGTGCAGGTTTAAAAGGCTGTACATCAACTCTAGGACTCTATAGTCATTTGTCAAATTGAAGGTACTGCTTACCCTCACTTTCTCTGTGTGGGTGTGAGGGGGTGTTTCCAAAAAAAAAAAAATATATCATGGTCATGGCATCCAAACACTGTAGTACTCAGGAAGAAATCTTAAGCAATTTATGTAAGTAAGTGGTTGTTAAGTTTTTTTAGATTTACATACAGCATTCTGCTCGACATTATGAATTCTTCTTATTCTTAACAGTAATAGCTAATTGGTAGATGGAAATCTTGTAAAAAAATAAATAAATAAATAAATATATATATATATATATATATATATATATATATATATATATATATATACATATATATATATATATATACATATATATATATACACTGTATATATAACACACTTTTCTTTAGAGCAAGTATTACTTTGGATACTTTATATTTGCTGTGAATAATTCTAACAAATTGTATGTAATAACAGTCTAGATAAATGTGTTTATGAAATCTACTTGCTTTACATTTGTAGGAAGGTATAACCATGTCTTTCTTATATTTACACAAACTCTTAACTCTTCCACTAACTGGTTAAAGACGGAACTAAGTGGACAATAAAGTAGCTCAAATTTCTATTAGAGTATGTGAGCATGTTATATAGGATACAAATACTTGATTTTACTGGATCTTCTAAATTGTTTCTGCTGTATGTAGGCAGACAAAGACATATGAATGGATGGTAATATGAACTGTCAGAAACACTGTCTGAATAAAATGGCTATTTTTGAGTCCACAACAGTTTGTACAGCAGTGTTGGTAAAATCTCTTCCCTTCACAACAATCATCTTGCTGGTGTACCAGCACTTCAAGCAGCGACTATAAATCACAATTGCAAAGGCAGCTACAAAAGTGACTCAAATTCAGTTGAATAGTAACCAGCATCACAGTGTGTGTCAGCTTTAATGAACAACTGCCAATAACCTTTTAAAGTGAGTCTTAAACAAGGGAAAACTACAGTGGTGACAAGTAGACCCTCATTACTGTATCCGGGGGCGATTCTAGGATCAGACCTTTAGGGGAGGCTCAGCCCCTAATGAGAATGTGACACGGATACAGAGCCTTACAAAAGTGCAAAAAAAAAAAATTACCATTTTTTTTTTAAGTTAACACTATCCGCACAGTCTAAACAGAAAAACAAACATTATGAGCTCCACAAAACAGTTGTTTACTACAGCACAATTGCTCTAAGCTTCAAATATCTATAACCACAGTTCACCTTGACTAAAGGCCATTAGCAAAGACGTTCCAAACCCTGTTTAATATGTCTAAGACTCACCCACTCATACACACAAACAAGTTAATGGCTTTGGGCAACTTAAAGCAGTGTTGCCCATTAATGTACACCCACTCACTCAAAACAAAAACACAAGAGGAAAGGTGCAGATTTCAGTGAATGGAGGACAAAGAGAAGCACAGCAGTGGGATGTGGCACAGGCCAACTTTACATTTCCTGAAAAGTAATTCTGACAGAATTCAGACAGTGAGTGGGTGAGTTTGAGAGGACAACAACATATGAATGTCATTCTGCTGTAGAGTAATTGTGATCATAGGGATTTTTGGCTTAATGGAATGTTTTTTGTAAATCGTAGAAAACATCACAATATGTGAGTGTTTAGTGCAGCAGGGCATTTTAAGGGACTACAGGCGGAAAATAGCACTTGTGCTATAACCTGGCTCAATGCATCTCTCCTTGTTTTTTTGCAAGGTTAATGTTAATTTGTGCACTGTCCCTGTTCAAATAAAATTAAACTGAACTGAACAGCTCCCAAACGTTTTGGTTGTGACCTTTTAAAGTGAAGCCATGTCTACTCCAGTGTTGTAGTTGTAGTCACCAACTGCTGAGTACGAGTCAAGTCTTGAGTCCCCAGTGTTCCAAGTCCGAGTCAAAGTACGAGTCGCCAAAGAAGAGTCCGAGTCGAGTTACAAGTCCAGAGAATAGCGACTTGAGTCCAGGACTAGAGTACTCCATCACTGCCTATTACATTAAGTATTCAGAAACTTCATCCAACTTCCGAGACCTATTTCATGAATGCTTGAGTCTGATTTCATGTATCCTCGAGTCCAAGTCATCAGCGTGCGAGTCTAAGTTGAGTCTTGAGTCCCGAGAATAGCGACTCAAGTCCATGTCCAGGACTCGTGTACTCCATCACTGGTCTACTCATTAAGCCCGGTCACAGTTTTCATGTCTATGAGGTGCAAGCCTTCTCAAATTGCTTAATTTGAGCAACTTTTACAAGCCTGGAGTTGTTTAACAAAGAGTCTACAGCCATGTACTTAGACACAGCGGTGCTTTGAGCTAAATGCTAACTTTAGCATGCTAACATGATCACAATGACAATACTGTAAGTACAGCTGAGGCTGATGGGAGGTCATTAGTTTTGCAGGTATTTAGTCCTAAACCAAAGTATTGGACTCATGAAAATTTGACATGATGATGGTACTAGAGGCTCACCAAAATTGTTAGATTTCATCCTGAGAGGGACATGAATGCCTGTACCAAATGTCATGGCAATCCATCCAATAGTTGTTAAGGTATTTCACTGAACCAAAGTAGAGGGCCAACTGACCACCATTAAACACAGGTTAAAATAAAAAAAAAACATAAACAATTACATAACTTGTGTAGCAGAAATGATTTCCTATCCTGTTAATCAACCCCTCAAATTCATTTAACTCCTATGGAGTCATGTTCTCACTCAGTGGGTGACAACATACATTACAAAATACACTTAATATCATGGATAACACTGGTGCTACAGGACATTATAATAATAATAATAATAACTTTACAAATTAAGATACAGGAATCAAATGATATATTATAGTAGCCTACATACAATGGTAAATGAGTGTGCATGATGCATCACATTTGTGTGCATCCATGTGTGTCATATCTGCTTTGCATGCACACCAGTGTGTGTTCAGGAGTGTGTCCTGCAGCATTACACTCAATGCCGTGCTGAGCCCATCTGGCCTTTGGCTGCCGTTGGACCGGCCAGATAACTGCAGCTGCGAACCACTGATGAGAAGACTACTTTCAGAAGCTGTGTGTGTGTGTGTGTGTGTGTGTGTGTGTGTGTGTGTGTGTGTGTGTGTGTGTGTGTGTGTGTGTGTGTGTGTGTGTGTGTGTGTGTGTGTGTGTGTGTGTGTGTGTGCGTGTGTGTGTGTGTGTGTGTGTGTGTGTGTATGTGTGTGTGTGCGTGCGTGCGTGCGTGCATGAGTGAGTGGGCATGCAAGCACAGCGTCAGATCTTCACTGCAGCCGTGAAAAAGGCTGCGTGAGTAATCGTTGCTGCTCAGCTCGTCTCCCTGCTCCGGACTCCCTGCGGGCGAGGCGAGCTCAGAGGTGGCACATGTACTTCACGAACAGTGCAGACATTTTAAGGCAGTAAGTACATTCATCACACCACGAGCATGAACGTACAGTTCTCTGCTGGTGTGGTGAGCTGCTGATTTTTCTTCTGCTATCTGCGGTGCCATTAGGATGACAGAAATTAAGCGACAATGCTGCATGTGAAACACAATTCGTAGGATTCATCAGAATGAACCAAATGAGACATGAAATTAATTTTATGTTCAAACTAGAAACATGATGCTATCAAATATGGTTGCTACAAACAAATGTTTTATTAAGGTCTCTGCTAAATTTAACTTTCTGCCAGGCCATGTTTGAGATTCAATGTCATCCTGATCACTGTCTTCCCAACTACACAGCTTTCTGTAAGTGATGTGTGTGGAACAGGCTTTTTTTCATACTTTTCTTCTAAATATGATGTGATGACTTGAAGTGAGGATTGCAATGCTGTAGCCAGGCAGAGGCAGGATGAGTAATATGCTGTTGCTTCAGTGTGTCCATGACATATATTGTTAGACTGGATTAGTGGTGAGGGGGAGAGGAATGGATGGAGGTCTACAGGGAGAGCCAAGCAGAGAGTAGGAGGAGGAGGCGGCAAAGAGGGGACGTCTGCTTCTCCCTGAAGATTGATCTGTGGGGAGTGAGGGAAGGATGAAGTAAATAAAGAGAGGGAGAGACCAAAAGGGGAGGCTAAGCAGTACCCACTGGGACTCTGAGAGAAGCAGCAAGGAGGAAGAGAGGAGACAGCTTGGAGGAACTCTGGAGACTCAAGACACACATACACAAGGTTTCCTTTGGGTGTGGGCAGGAGACCATACTTGCTCGAGTAAATACAGAGACTGTGTGTGTTTGTGCATGCGCAATTACACACTTTCCTTTTTTACAATGTGTTTACATAAACAGGAACCAAAGACAGCAGAGGCTGTGGGCCTCGAGCAGCTTCTGACTTCTTGCATTATGTCAGACTGCTTTTCAAATCAGCGCAGCCAGAACTCGAAAAGGTACTCAGCTTAACCGTTTCCCCTGGGAATAACCGGGATGATTAAACAGACTTTTTACTTTCTCATCTTAAAGGCATCCTCTGGTGTTTTGATTTCAAGTGGTGCTTTACATGTAAAGCAGAGTTGTGATGAGTGGATCTCTGAGGGAAGTAGTAAATATCAACATTAGGTTGTTAAAATTTACAAGAAGAAAAATAAAGATCAGAGGTCATTGGTAATTAAAAAAGAAATGAACAAAACATAAAAACAGGTTTTGCTGAAGTATCATGAAGTAGTAAATGGATTTTAACATGATTGTGAGGCCTTAAAAGGACAGGCTCTTTTAAAATAATGCAATACTCACATGTCCATATGTAAGTTGAAACAGATAGTCACTGCAATCATTCGTCATGTCCATACTGGCCCTGATGGGATCCCTTCATGTAAGCAAAGCCCGGCTACGGAAAGCCTTTTCATTCCCTATTTAGCCCCATTGTACCAAATTTGGTTGCAGTTCCACCAGAGTTCCACTGGGGGTGATCGCGGGCGAGTGCAAAATGAATGGGACTCTATGGAGCTACACGGCTAAATTTGTCTCTTTCGCCTGATTGTCGTTGAGAAATCTCAGATTTGATTATAGTTTTTGCAAGATCAACATGGATTGTTAGGTTGAAAGTTGAATGAACGAATACTTGTCCTTTCGATTTCTTACAGGTTGAGTCGTTGCCCATAACACGCTAGCATTCTGCTAACGAGTGCTGATTGGTCAGTGAAGGACTGAATACGATCAGAGATCCCGCTTGACATCATCCGAAGCAGAACCAGAATGTCAGAGTGAATATTTCAGCTTTAAAGTGCCCATATTATGAAAAAAATCACTTTGTCTGGGATTTGGGGTGTTATTTTGTGTCTCTGGTGCTTCCACACGCATACAAACTTTGAAAAAAATCTATCCATGCTGTTTTGAGTGAGATGCGGGTTTCTGAATGTGTCCTGCCTTCAGTCTCTGGGTGAGCTGGTCAAAATCTGCACGGCTTTTTACATCACTAGCTGAAACGACGGGCTAAACACAACCGTTAGCATGCTAGCGCTAGCATTAGCATGCTAGCTCGTTCTCAATGACAAAGCACTGCTACAACACACACAAGTTCACCATAATCTACAAAAGTATTTACATGTGCGCCCTCCTTTAGAAGAAGTCTCCCAGCTAATCCTGCCTTGTAACTGACCAAAGTTGGAGAAACAACCTTTCTCTTACTGTCTATGGAGCTAACTGACATGATCTACAATCTGAGCTACTGCGCATGTGCAAGTGCAGCCAAAGATAGTACAGAAGAAAAGATGATTCAGTCTGTCAGCTAAAACAGAGACCTGAACACAAGGTGAAAAGAGGAGCAGCAGCAGTGAGAGAGAGCTGTGCAGTACAACAAAAATATGGTGTTTTTTGAAAATTAAACCATGTAAACCTATTCTGGTACAACCTTAAAATACAATTATGAACCTGAAAATGAGCATAATATGGGATATTTAAAACATTAGTAAACCTTTCTAGCATGTGTATTGACAGGGAGAGCCTAACCTGTCAGCTGTGTTGTCGATGCCTCAAGAGAAAAAAGGAAGTGACTCAGAGCTTGCTGTAAAGCAGTATCTCTGGCCGTATATGTGTATGAGGTCAGTGACATTTTAAAAGGCTTTTTAGAACAAAAAAAGCACACAAAAATGTAACACCCCCAATTTATACCGGTTGCGTAACGTCTGCGGAACGGCTCCGTTGCGCGTCTGCTCCGTGCTCCGCCGTCCGTCAATACACACCAGGTCCGGATTTGTTGCGGAACAGCTGCGGCCATGACTGACAGCTGTAGTCATGAGGACCCACTAGATCTCTCAAATTCACGTAGAATAGAACCACAAAACCACCAACAGTTTGTTTCTATTCAGAGGAGTAGAGAGGAAACAACTCCGTGCTGTGTTTTCAAGGTGTAGTGAAGGGAAATATGATCCGCCGTGAGCACGGTGTATTTTATTTGGAAAATTAACCGGATGTTTTATTTTGTTTCTGTGTTGGACTTCCTGTCCCGCACTATCTGCCGGGTGCTGAATTGCTGTGGAGCTCTCCGGCGTCCGGCAAAAATAGAAGCTCTGCGTATCTGATCCGGAGGGCTGCGGACCGCCGCAGCTGTGCCGGAGTTGGGACGCAGCCGTTCTGGAGTCAGTGAAAATACACACATTGACTTTAATGGAAACCGATTGACTCCGCCGACGTTCCAGAGCCGTTCTGCAGCCATTATGCAGTCGGTATAAATTGGGGGTTGGCTTCCCCTTTTGAATGCAGCATTCAAATTACTAGACAAAAAAATTATATACCGCCTGTGAGCGCCCCAAGTGGAACTCTGGTGGAACGGCAACCAGTTCAGAAGCCGGAATTATCGAGAGAGTGAAACTTCTTCCCTTATTAGAAATTCTTTGATGTAAGAGAGGGAGGAGGGATACTTCCTGATAGTTGCCTTGTAGGAAAAAATACTGGCAATAAACCTTTGCTAGGACAATGTTACAAACTAACTTTGGCTACGTCAAACTTATATTAGCTTCGGCTGAATTATCTGAATGCATTTTCGCACAGAACAAGATACGCACAATAGGTTTTAGTGACAGACAAATATATAAAACAAATGTGTTTTTGCAATGAAAATTCTACTTTCAAATGTATTAATTGTTTATAAACTAGGATTTAAAAAGTAGAAGAATATCCACAACTAGTCCAACGATTTAGGGGTTTACGGGTAAAAAAAAAAAAGCTGTCTACGAATTAAAGCTGTACTTTAATTAAGCTGAACATTACTTTCATGTGGTCACTGAACGGACCAGTTTGTCTTCCTGGCAGTAATGATTTTGATCAATCGATCCTTTCTGCAATTCAGTGAAGACCATATTCTTTATTAAAAAAAAAACATTCTTAAAGTTTGATATACATTATGGGAAAGACAATCAATGCAAACTTATTTACAGTTTAGAAAGTTAGAAACAGTACAATATAACTGTAGGGCTACTCTCTAATTATCGTTTTTCCAAAAGCAATGTATCATATTACTGACTTTATATTGCACTTGCTCAATTAAAGTAACATAAATATACAACTCAATCATCTAGTTGGGTTCTTTTCACTTCTGTCACAAATATTAAAGCAATGTAGTGTTTGAAAACCCTTTCAATTTTCTTATATAAAAGCCATGCAAATGATCTTCTCTGTTGCTCCATTTTTTGGAGTTAACCAAACATAAATGAGCAGAAATATCTGTCTAACCCAATTTCAGACTTTCTGTCTATCACTTGCCACTGCTACATTCAAGCCTGCAATGGATGAAAAGGATGAAATCTGAAGTATCCATAATTTTCTTCACCATAACACACACACAAAATAGTATAATAAAATGGACTGCATGCTGTTTGTTTCTGGGTCAATGTCAGTCATATTGAGAGACGGTCCCTAGCCTTTAGTGTTGAGGGTCAATGCCTCCCAAAATGGATGTGGAATATCTCTCCAACTCTGCACACATCACTGCGTCACATGAATAACCCCAGCAGCTTCCTGCCAATGTCAGGGAGAGACGGGGCATTTAAACAAGGGGAAAGAAACTGAGAGCGACACAAGGACACATTTGTGACAGACCTCCGATTAAACACAGACGTACAAATATAGTATTTCATTTTTTTCTTCGCATAAGTGCATAACTCTGTGTAGCTGACAGCGGGACAGTCAGCTGAGCTCGACAGATCCAGAGCCATCCAGGCAGCTTCAATGAAATGTTAAATAATTGATTGTTGCCTGGCAATAAGAAAGTAGCAGGTGTGAATGCCTCATAGTATATGACTGACTCAGGCACCGTACAAATTCATTAAAGCCCCAGTGTGTAAGAATTTCTTCCATCTAGCGGTGAAATTGTATATGACAACCAACTGAATATTACTTTCTAGCCCCCCCCCCCCCCCCCCCCCCCCATTCCGAGTGCGTTATTACTCCTACGGTGGCCGAACCCGAAATTAGCGACAACCGTCCGTGAGTGTCCCTTCCAGTGTAATAATAGTTTGACGTTATTTTGGTACCATTTCATTGCTAACATCAGCTATCAGGTTCCCAAACATATGCAAGAAGCCAATGTTAGTAAAGTATCAGCAGCATGAACAATGTCAATGAAACTGAAATGATCTCTTAGTGTCTCCATCGTTTACACGCAGCTGTTCTAGCTGTAGCTAGTCTGTGTTACAACTCCGTGACGTGAGTTGTCTGACAGGGAAATCACGGCACATATGATTACGTTTATGTTACAAGGTAGACAATCCTTTTTCATCATTGACGCGAGGAAAAGTATCCTAGACGTCGTTCTAGCGTTATGCACAACCATGCTATAGTTAGCCAAGCAAGTAGACACTATAAAACTTCCTCTAATTACCTGTCGAGAAGAAAGCAGGCAACTTCGGCATCCCTTTTAAAATCCTTGCTCCTCATCAGCTCTTTCCATCTTGGAAAAGCCACAACAATATTAACTTTGGTCGCGTTGCTTTGACTGTCACGTTGTCATTTTAATTTCCTCGGCGACTCAGTTACATGTCCTCGATAATAGACGCAACAGGCTTTCAAATCTGCCGGCAGTGAGTCACAAGTAAGTTCTCCCCCCTCCCTCCCTGGCATTCGTCACAGTCAGTGCTACTGAGTGAAAAGCGCGAAATGCGGAGCAGTATAGCCTGTATGTCCCTTACGGGCTACCGTATTTCAAGATGGCGCATGGCTATGGAGCGTCTACCCCAGTTCATGTAAGCGCAAATGTAAAATTTGAAGCCAATAGGAATACTTGGAATTGATGGTGGTGGTCAATATTCATAAAAAAGGACAAGTTTGTGAAGGGAAATACAGATTTTGATAATAAACAACTACAAATGTTACACAATGGGGCTTTAATTGGGTCTGTCCGAGGTTTCTTCCTAAAAGGGAGTTTTTCCTCGCCACTGTTGCACTGAGTGCTTGCACTTGGGGGATTTGTTGTTTTTTTTGTAAATTATAGAGTGTGGTCTAGACCTACTCTATCTGTAAAGTGTCTTGAGATAACTCCTGTTATGATTTGATACTATAAATAAAATTGAATTGAATTGAATTAATTAAGTCAAGGCTTCAGGACTAAACCAAACCAAGAAGATGAGAGTAAACTCCCCTGCTAGCTTAGCTAATTAAAGCACAGCAATTATTTATAACACAGTCTATAGTTAATTGAATGCTTAATTTTAAACCAAATGTAGGGATGGATGGGTAAGAGAGGGTGAAGGAAAGATTTACTGTAGTGTTAGAGAAAGGAGGGAGACACTGAGCTGAAAATGTTAGCACACTGAAGAAAAAAAAAATACTAGTACTAAGTTGTACTGTTGTGGGAAACAAATGAAATGAAATAGTAAACAAAACATGGCCGCTGCTCCAGGATAATACACACCAGCTGAGATTATCCATCATATAAAGCTTTAAGCCCCGAAGGAGCTGAGGCAGCAAATCAAGAAGCAGGTGAAACTCAGTCACAGATTTGTGCCTCAATAGAGCTGAGGTTGGCAGATGTTAAATGAGCGAGGCGAGCGGCTGCGATGGAAGGGGAGAAAGCGACATACAGTAAGCAGAAGCAATCATGAAAGCAACAGAATAAACAGCACAGAGTAAAGAGCAAACCAAATTATATTCAATTATACAATGTCACATCAAAAACTATTTGTCCAGTGCTTTAACAGACTGGCAGCTCGGGGTCATCATCATCATCATCATCATCATCCTTGTGTCTCTCTCACTCTGACACTTTACTATGTCTTAACAAGCCTGAGCAGACTGCCATGGCATTTGTGCATTTTAAAAATGATTCAGATTACTGCACAGCAGGGGTGAAACAAACATCACAGTCATTATTAATTTCACTTGTTTTCATTAAAAAAAAATGTATATCAGAATTAGGGGTGTCACGATTCTCCAAATCCTCGATTCGATAAATTTTCGATTCTAAGGTCACGGTTCCATTCGATTCTCGATTTTTACATTTATTTTTTTTAAAGCACAGGTTGCTATGCCATTATTCAAATAATAGTCGAAGATTTAATGCTCAAATACAGCCTGTTATTAATATGTACTACACTACTCAGGCTTATGCATTGTCAATACCACTATAAGCATGTGGTTGTTGTTACATATTCTGTCCACTAGAGGGACTTCTAACATCAGCCTGGCCTTGAAGGGGAGCTACGTCACAGCACATTGCATTTCCGACACGCCGCTCTCTGTTTACATTCATTTCCCACCACGAGCACACAGCAACACAAATCAAAAGAAAACTCTGTAATGAAACATTATGTAACAAGTGTAGTGAAGCAACTCTCGTGTAAAGGCTAACGGTGCTCGGTTAGCACAATGACATCATGTTAAAAAGTAGAGCCAAAATGATTTGTCAAAAAATAAAGTAACAAAAGTGTTAGCCACGATGCTAACGGCATTGATAACTAAGCCAAACGGTGCTGTCACTGCTATCGAACGTTCAAGTTCTGTCAATGGGTCTCCAGATTGTGACTTAATTTCGGTATATTTCAAATTAAAATCTAAATTGTGACACCCTTAATCAGAATATAATACACATTTGCTACTTCAAAATTCTGATACCATGGAACCAGTTTTTTTTTTTTAATAGTCTTCATGGAAACATGAATTGGTCATGTGACAAGGGCTGGGAAAGTTGGCAGAACAGGCAGCCAAGTGACAGTACTTTGATCTAATGGAAATCACACTTAGCCCAATGGATGGGGGGGGGGGTTGCCACCCCGCGCCCCCCTTCTAGCCCCGCCCATGCTGCACAGCGATGACTGTACACAAATAAGACTGTGTAGAGACAACAATGCACAGCTGGATGTTTATTTCCAAGCTATATTAAATCATGGATAATATCAAATCAAAAAAGGGTGGAGCATTATAATCTCACAAAGATTTATTTGGAGCTCTTGGATCCACAAAGCACTGCTGTATATAGAGGATGGCATTTTGCTATGTACAGGGGAAAAAGCAAAATGCTTATTAGGTTTAAATGAGGTATAGTCCTGGGGAGTCACCTTTAAGCACTTCTTTCTTTATTGGACATACAGTGTGTGTGTGGCACAATGGTTGATTTGCCCGTGGCAATGCAAGCCTCTGTCATTATTAAGGCAACAAGCTTGACATTCTGCTACATGTACTTTTATCAGGGCAGTCTCAGATACTAATTAGCTAGTGATTGCATATTAAAAGTTGAAGTTGGCAAAAGGAAACAGCCGTTTACAGAATAGAATAATAGAATCATCTTTTTCCACATGCTCATTTCCCCTCATTTACATCTGGCTTGATGACCTTGCATTAGTTTTTAAATGAAGTGAAATTGAGATGCTTGGCCTCTGCCAATGTAATTTCATCTCTGGATCATTGTGATATTGGCACCATCTGCTCTCGCTGATACACAGCTGATAGACGTACAGGCCTTTTACTGAGATTGACACTCCAATTCTTCAGTTACATATACTCACGATTTCTATAGCAACAGACTCTTTGTCCATCCTACCTACAGGAGAGACTGATGTCAAGTCAATTTCTGAATTTATGAGACTTGGACCAGTCCAAGCCAAACTGGAAATATGGTTATGTGTAAACAAGACTTGGACTACCTAATTTTGAACTATTAAAAAAAAAGCAGGTAGGATGGAAAAAGAGCCTGTCTCGCCTATCCTGTACATGAACGCGCTGATACAAATGATTATTTTCGCTTCCCCATCTTATCCTTTGGAAGCATTTCTTTTTCTATTTGAATTTGTATTCTGCAGATCTATTGATTCTTGTGAGCAATAACTAAATGTGAGCACATGTGCAGAAGAGGAGTCTTGGGGTCCATTTGGGCCCGAGCATGGGTTCCCCTGTTCCTCTCGGTTTGCTAGCCTGTGTGCCACTGGGCCAGCTAATGAGTAATGTGAAGTCCAGCCAAGCGCTCGAGCTGCTGCCCACAACATCATGGTAGAGCAAGTCTGGGCACAGAGCCAGGACTCAAACAAAGTGCCTGGCTGTCACGGCCACCCTGTGCACACGCTCTGGCTCCAGGCTATAGGTGGGCTCTCTGTCATCCCTTTAAGAGCGACGATGTGAACAGACACAAGTGATTGGTGTGTGAGTTTAAGCTTGAATGTGTGTGTTTGGAGTGTACCGAGACATCTGTTATTCAGTGAGTAAACAAGAGGGAGGGAGATATTGATTCATTTTTAGCTCATTTTTGGATTTAGATGTTGGTGCCCTTTAAGTTTGTGTGTTACCATGACTGGGTTGTTCAGACAAAGCCATCTGTTCCAGTCTATAGATTTAATGTATTATCCACTCTTGTTGTCAACACTGGAGTTTACAAGTTGAATTATGTGAAACCTTGCCAGTAAAACTAACTGAATTAAATTTAAACGGTTGAACTGAGAGAGTGCACATGTAGATTTTAGCCAATTCTTATACAATGACTCGTAAACATCTGTATGTCCTTCTTACTGGAGGCAATCCTCAGATAAATCTAAATGGCTGAAGTACAAATAAGAAGAGAGAAAGTTCAGACAAACAGCACATATTTACATGCCAGCCATGAGCCTTTGCTCCCATTTTATCAGACGGTAATGACAGAATGACAGGCTGTCACACATTAATTAATTCACCTTTTCCCCTTCTCTGTTCTCCTAATCCAATCTCAAATTCACTGTCTTTTTTCTCGTCTTAACAAATGGACTGTCCTGAGAGAGAGAGAGAGAGAGAGAGAGAGAGAGAGAGAGAGAAAGAGAGAGAGAGAGAGGGAGAGGCTGGAGGACAAAAAAAAGAGGGATGTCAGGGTCTGCTATTGATGAATCCATGAAGAAAGCAAGCAAGCCTGGACTGCAGCAAGATGGGGAGAAAGAGAGATATCAAGAGGGAGAGACAGGGGAGAGAATCACCAGTGGAAAAAAACTCACTTCACTGTGTAAGGCTGGTCGACTCCAAAAGTGAGCGTGGCTGAAGAACAGTGTGGAAAATGTGATCACAGTTTCAATTTGAAGCTGTCAGGAGTAAATAAGGAATGTGTGGCTGGAAGGCGCAGAGGGCAGGATTACTGAGCCCCACTCTGCTGCAGCTCATTTCCACCTTTACTACAAAAACACCCAAAGTGTGAGAGACTTTAAACTGCTTTATGCCAGCAGGAGGAAGGATAAGCCAACAGATATATATATATATATATATATATATATATATATATATATATATATATATCCGCTGTATGGAATTCTAAATGTACCATGGTAAAAAGTCATGAGCTAAATGGGAATCATTATTCGGAAAATCCTGCACCCTTTCAGGCTTGTGAATCTGCGTTTCCTCTTTCAGAAAATCAGCTGCAGATGTGATGTCACTCTCTGCAACCTCTTAACCAAGACAAAAATAACTTCAACTCAAATGTAAAATATGCAGCCTGTGGAATGTGTCAGAGGGGATTATGGGAGCTTGGTCATAGTGATATTGAGCAGTAAGTTAGAAATCATTGGAGTGCTTAGTGAGGCGGGGGGGAACTGGATAAAGTTGGAGAAAAGCAGTATTTTTGTCACAACTTTGGTCTTTCTCATACTTGAATCAGTGAGGTCAAGCGTGATATATATATATAAATGCACATACAAAATTAGAGAATAACGCAGAGTTTGAACGCAGCTGGAGGCAACAATTGCTCATAAAGACTCTGAGCTTTCCATCACAACTATTTAAGCTTAGTGAGAAAAGCATGCTGCGTCCAAATAAAAGCTTTCACAAATATTGTCCCCAGTCTATATTCAAGTATCAACATCCCCCAATTATCTTCAGCTGCTGGCCATATAACTCCACATGTGCAATTACAACAAAAGCTTTGTATTTCCTGTTCGTTAGGAAACATTTTACTGTAGATCTACCCAGAGAACAATAAACTGCAGGCAGTGAAAACATATTGTAGGTTATGCAAAAAAACATGTAATACAGTAGAAATCTCTCCCTGCACACTGCCTTGGTTACCCGTCTGGTACCTTTATTAAATGATAAGTGGGTATGTGTGTGAGGTGCGAGTCTGTCCATACTTAATGTGGCATCAGATCAGTGAGCTCACACAATAGCCTCCCACATCGTATGCAGATCGAGGCAGAGCAGCGGGTAGTGGGTGGATTAGAAAGCTCTGGGGTTATGTTTCTCTTTACTGTGGTTTCCAGCCGGTTTTAACAGCTCAGACAAGACAAATCCAAATCACTGCACATGATACAAGCGAATGAACCACGGAAGATACAATAAAAACCAATTAGATGAACACAAAAGGAGATATTTTCCATGCTCGGGCTTTGCTGAAGTGAAAAAAATTTTTATCAGTAAGTGTACATTTCAGAAATTGGAGTTTTTTAAATTACTTACTTCAAGAAAGCAAGAGATCATGTTCTCCCTTTGGCCTCTGATGTTCTACTCATAACTTACACAATGTACTGCTGCAGCTGATATATATATATATATATATATATATATATATATATATATATATATCAGCTGCTGACATATAGCTTTATTTATATGCAGCATGTCTTGTGCAATAGGAAAACTATTCATAAACATTCATTTGCACACCACAGCACCGATGGTCAACTGCGGGGTGAAAATATCCGTGATCCGGGCTGATTTTTCTTGCTGACCACTGCTCTGTTTTGCTTTAAAGCTTGTTAGCTCTTAGGCTAGGAGAGCCGATTAGGATGGGTGGTCAGTGGAGTTAAGCTGAGTGCTGCAATGCACACACAAACATCACTACAAATGTCAGGAAGTGAGGGGGAGAGTGTTGGGTGATTACAGAGCGGAAAAAGATGGCAAGTCCACCCCTGAAAACCAAAAGTTATGCAATCACGAAAGGTACGATAGAAGACATCACAGCAGTGCACTGCGCCAAACTAAACTCAGCTGGATGAGTCAACTGGAGATTATTTCCAGCTACTATCAAAGCTATACAAAAGGCTACTCTTGGCCCGTGAGTACGCTATACAGAGATGGGAATGAAGATGTTCCCATTGTACTCTCACTCACCTGCTCTGTCACCACATTGTTCTCATCTCGTGCTTATTTTTAGACCTGTCAAGTGGCCTCTGCTTTGGTGCCTCCAGGTATCAAAGGAGCAATCCGTGGCTGGCAGTTCATCAGTCGTGCTCGCATGCTTTTGGCTAACTCTTCTCCTGCTTTTTATGTTATGTAAGGAGGCTGGAGTGAAGAAGTACATTCACAGTTGCCAGGTTCTCTTCCTGCTACTAATGCTACAAAGCTACTCTGACTCCACTCTCCATCGCTGCATCTCTCTCTCTCTCTGCGAGCCAGTTTTAAAAAGCAGTGAGCAGAGACTTGTCAGAGGTGAGTGTGCACTCACCTCTGACAATTCTCTGCTCACTCTGGATGCTATAGTGTTTTTGTGTGTCATGCCTCAGTTCTGTCCTTATTTCAAATTCAAATAAACACTGAGGCTCTTTTCTAAAGCTCCATCAGTGCAAATGAAGAGGCCAAACAGGCAATTTCCCCTCATGGCCTTTCACAGTTTAATCAATCACACAGCTGAAAAACCTTTTGAAAGATCGGCGGTATCAACTCACTGTGTCCATTAAAAAATAGCCAGACAGCCAAGTAAGGAGAAATGAAAACCTATTAAACGCTGGGGTCTCCAGACAGTAGAGTTTCCAAAGAAATAAGTTACAAAAATAGCATGTCAGTGTGAAAATGTTATTTTCTGTGGCCTAGGGCCTTTAGAGGTGTCTCAACCTTGAAGTGCTCTTGAGGTTATGAGGTGTTACCTTGCTGGTTTAATTTCCTGTTGGCTCACCAATCACAGATATCATCAACACTGACAGGAGCCTGAGGAGGTCTGAGGGAAACATTAATAAACCACTTCGATATCAAATCGATAACAGTGTGCACTCAGCTGTATCTTTCGGTCTACATATCACCAACTACCCATTCAAGTGTGTGTGTGTGTGTGTGTGTGTGTGTGTGTGTGTGTGTGTGTGTGTGTGTGTGTGTGTGTGTGTGTGTGTGTGTGTGTGTGTGTGTGTGTGTGTGTGGCAAACACAGAGCAAGGACTGCAGGCAGTCTTTCTGTATGAAAAGATGACAAGTCTCATTAGTGCCAGTGGGCACATCAAAGATGCAGGTTTATGATTTGACTCTCTTGCTGTATGTGTGTGTGTGTGTGTGTGTGTGTGTGTGTGTGTGTGTGTGTGTGTGTGTGTGTGTGTGTGTGTGAGACTAAGAGGTGGCTTAACATTCACTCTGCATGTTATCACTACTGTCACTCAGCTGTGCCTGGCACATTCTCAAAAAGCGCGGGACTACAGAGAGCTGCGGGAGGAAACATAATGACAAACAAAACAACAGCAGACAGTGGAGCACAGAAAACATACCGAAACAACCCCCGTGTCTAGGAGATGTAGAGCTACAAAAACAATTTCTGCAAGATACATCAGATTATCTAACTGCAAAATAAATACTGTTTTCATAAGCCAGAAAATCTGAAGCTCCAGTAAAATTCTCTGCAGCGGATGTTCAGCCTCCCCCTAACAGACGTCTTCAACATCACAGCCCCCCCATCCTTTTATTTATCTGTCCTACTTTCCGCAACCAGCATCACTAACACAAACTCTACTTAAGTAATAGAAACGGTTTCACCATAACAAGAAACAGCCAAAACATGTGGGTTAATTGGACAGCTGGTAATTGGAGCATGTTAGTCTCTTTGCTGCCACAGACAGTAATCAGTGGGAAGAGGAAAGCGGGGGATTTGGGGCAATCTTGATGGTTCATTTTTAACTATTTTATAGAGGGCTCGAACTAATGAGTATTTTCCATATGGATTCATATTCTGATTCTTTTCTCGATCAATTTCTTTCTAATCAGCTGTAAATTGGGTGGATCTATTTCACCAAACTCTGTACTGATAAGAATAACAGGGAATCATCAGCTGCATCAGAGCGGTGTCAATAAAGCAGAGTATGTAGATGCCACGCTGTCCTGAGAAGAGGTCTAATTAGGCAACATAAGAGAAAACACACTGTAGATGGTATGGGTGTTCATGGGGCTTTCAGCTTTTACATACAAAATATATGATCACTTTATAGAATACAATATATTATTTATTAAACTAACAAGCTTCCTAAGATAACTAGTTAGAATTTGCTCTATCTCGACCAGCTGCAACATTTAATGCTTCAGTATTCACACATCAAACAATATAACACTGACACTTTTGTGTTACTTGTTTACTTTTAAGTAATATTTAGAAGGCAGGAATTTTCATTTTAACAGAGCATTTTTACACTTTGGTATTGCTACTTTTACTTAAGTAGGTCACCTTAACACTTCTTCCACCACTGCCTTCCTCATACAACATAATCTGCTGTGCTAATAAGTCAAAAATGAAAGTTTAAATCTGGCATAATGTATTCAGGATTTAGTTCAGAAAAGAACATTTAAATGGCAGCTGAATGATGTGAGTTGGGTAGATAGTTAGAGGCCTCACGATACGAAATCATCACGATACTTATGTCACGATACAATATGATTGCGATTTTAAACATATTACAATATTCTGCAATATATTGCAATTAGGGCTGGGCAACGATTAAAAGTTTTAATTGCGATTAATCGCATGATTTCCCTGATGAATCATGATTAATTGCATTGTTATGCACAAAATCCAATAATGAATGAAAAAATAGTGTATAACGCAATTTTATTTTAAATGTTCTGCCATATGAACGAATGTGCCATAACATTTGTTCTGCAAACACTTCACATCAGCATTTCGTTTATACAGTAGCAGTTAAAATATTTAGTGTAAATCTCAACTTAAACAATAATCAAAGCAAATACAAAAGCTTTATGCCACTGCCAGAGCATTCATGTTATCCTGTTTGTTATATTTAAAAAAAACTGCCCACAAAATCCTGAGCTACAATCATAACATTGAAGCACGCAATCTCTGAGGTACCAGCAGCAACATTTTCTTTTATCAGGGAGTAGCATAACCAGTCTATGTTCAGTACCAAATGTCCCTGTTGGAGTGAGGTGAAGCACAAAAAATGTTCACTCCTGGGATTTACTGTGGTTACCCAGTGATGAGTGGTCCCCAGTGCACGTTCTAAAGTTGTCTCTTTTGCAGTCCTCTACTTTTCATACAACTCGTGTATTCTTCTTGTGATGGTGCGTCTTAATCTCATACCTGCCGTCATTTGTTGCAATTCTCCACAACACTAATCGGCCTGCAGTCTGTAGCTATCCACTTCGCTATGGCATTTGTTAACTTCTCTTGCCTTTGTTTATCTATACTTCAGTTCTCCCACACGCTGCATCTAACGAAGTCTGCCGAAGCCTCGCACCACTGTTTGTTTCGTTAAATGATTTGCTGGTATCAACTGTGTGTATTGCATTTAGGTGATATTTCAGACTGGAAGTACTCTGGTGATAAGAAAATTCTACTTTGCAGTGGTTACAAATAACTTTGGTTCTGTCAACCGCGCCATCTGGAAGAACTTTAAAATGAAAATGGCCATGTAAAAGTTCCGTACCCTTCATGTTTGTTGTTTCGTTTATCTGCCAATTATTTTCTTCTCCGGTTCCTGTGAGCACGGCAGCTGCCGGGCAGCAGTCAGCAACAGACTTTTACAAAATAAAAGCCTGTGAGCAACAGACTTTTACAATAATAATAAAAAATGATAAAAACTGCGTTAATGCACGATAAAATAATTGTTTGCGTTAATTAATTAATGAGTTAACGCGTTAACTTGCCCAGCCCTAATTGCAATTTATTAGCAACTTGAAATTCTTCCCAATTTCAAATAATGTCCCCAAAAGAAAACTTTGTCAACATCTGTTTTATCTAAAAAGATCAATTTCTCAGTTTGTTCATCTCACTTTAATTGTATTGCTGCAAAATGGGAGTGTCAAGCAACACATAATAGATCGGAACTTGCCGTCTGTGTATCAATACAGTATTGCCATGGAAAATAACGTAATACTATGCTGTATCGATTCCCCCCCCCCCCCCCCCCCCCTACCCCTAGGAGATAGCAGTCTCAGAAATGAAACTAAAAGTGACTGTTAAAATCATCTGTCTACACTGTATGTGAACAGGTGGGTGCCCTGGAGGCAGAGTCAGAGGAAGCAGCTGCCTTCCCATCGTCACTCGAGGAATACAGTATAAAGCCACCAATATGGCTGACAGAGATATAGGGATACCAGTCACAAGACACACACTTCATGTAGCTATTCCACATGTGGACAAAGAGGGTCCACTCGCTTCCCTGCCCCAAACAATAAAAACAACCACGTTCTGACCAGCAATGCTACTTGTACAGTACATTTTTACTGTGAATAAGAAACATCTGAGTGTAAACTGACAGGAAAACAAACGGTGCATTAAAGCTGAGGTCTCTTCTTGAAAGTATTGCATGTTACTCAGAAAAATGAGCTAGTGAAGTGAATGTTTGGGATTAAAACTTGGTGAGGGGTAGAAATGTAGCTATGAGCACGTATGCAGGCAGACCTCTGCTGCAGTTGAAGATAACTCAGGTGGAAATTGCCAAAGTGTCTTTATTCAAGAGCTGCACCTGCTGTCAGCACAGTTTTGAGGTGCTGACACTTGGCACTTTTTTCCCAGGTTAGAAGATTTTATACTTTTCAAGCTTTGACTTTGAGACTTAATGTCACTCTTACTTGTGACATGTTATGCATTTTTATACTTAAAAGTACTTCATAGTACAGTTTAAGGCATATTTAGACAACCTATATTTCATTACCTATCACAGTTTCTCAATATAGGTATCAATACTTAATATTTTACTGTTAGTATTTTGATACCACCTCTTTGCATACTCCTACCAGGTATAGTCCAACGCCATCTGTCAAACCAGTTTTTATTGGATGTAACATCACAAAGCTTTTGTAAATAAGAAACACTTCATAACATAAAAACAAATGTATTCCTTGAGAAAGATGGTAAAAAAACGTATTTTATGAAATAAAGCTTTCGCTATGTGAAAGTATTTCACATTTACATTTGCAGAATTTGGCAGATTTTCTCATCCAAAGCAGCTTACAGTGCTGCTCAGTATTCATGATTAAGACACCAACAGATCAAGTCATAGAGCCACTTCAGGAGTTAAACTCGTGTGCTGGACTAATAAGCTTCAAGTCAGTCTCTAGTGCAAATTTCCATTTAAATTTCATTTACATACCATTTATTTTTTAAATCGCAGGCTTAAATCTGGTACCAAAAATATGGATTGTCCGTCCGTATGGTGGAGCAGTTCTCCACACCCTGCTATTAAAAAATACTGATCAGTTTGTCACAGAGCTCCTGTCCAATAACGTGTGTCCAAAAAAGCCACATCACTGGAAGTGCATGTTTCACACTGTGGCCCAGCAGGATGAGCCTGATAATCAGACTAAACATTACCGGAGTTTCAGCGGTAAAGGAAGTATGAATATTCAGATCCTTTACGTAAATAAGATACTAATACTACAATGTGAAAATACTCTGTTACATATAAAAGTCCTAATAGACTAATAGATTAATCAACTAATTGTTTCAGCTGTACTTGTACTGTTGTGTAGTGTAATTATTAACAAAACATATTTTTTAACTTCTTTCATGTTCTGTGTGCAATAATCTTAATTTGTAAAGTAACCAAAGCTGATAAACAATTGTAGTGAAGTAAAACATGCAATATTTCCCTCTGACGTAGCGGAATAGAAGTATAAAGTTGCATGAAAATAAAGAATTCAAGTCAAGTACAAGTACCTCCAATTTGTACTTTGTACAGTATTTAGTTGCATTCCACCACTGCCGAGTGCCGCGACAGTTTATTTAAAGAAACAGGCTACCAGATAATCTTCCACAACACCACCAGAGGACAACAACGTGCCAAAAGCTACAAGTTTCAACTTGAAAATACATTTCAAAAGCTGACTATCAAAAACAAACACAAAAGGTAGTCGTACAACTTTTTGTTAAGGCCTACATGACAGTTGACCCTTCCAAGTCTGTCACATTCAGACTGGCATGTTGTGAATACAAAGCAACAGAATTGCTCCAGCTGGTGTGAACAGCTGCACTGCAGCTCATGATTTTGAATAAACAACGTACAAGCTGTCTGACTTCCTAAACTGTTTGTTTGAATGTCTCGGCTCTTCCAGTTGTTACGAATCTCGCTGGTCCCTGGGCCGTGTCTCAGAATAGCATCATAAATGTGTGAATGGATTTGCTTACTGGCGTCAGCAGGAGCTGACTTCACACACTTTGAGAGCCCTGCACAGTTTGCTGTGAGACCTTCGTACAGACAAGGACAATCACAGATAGCAGCAAAGCCTTTAAACCCAGCTGGATTGATCAAGGAACGCAGTGAGACGTAAAATACACTCATCCAGATGAGAAGCTGAGGGGATGCTGCCTGGTAGCTCACATGGGACTTTGAGGATAAGCTGGCCTGTGATAGTTCAGGTCATCAGATTATCATATAAAACTATTTGAAGGGATAAAATCGTAGGATAAAACCAACATTAAGGAAATGAAAAACGCTGCTGTGTCAAATTACCTCTAAAGCAAATGTACTTGTTTCGCTCTTGTGCTGAAAACTTGACTTGATTTTGAGTGAGTTCCCTGAGGTAGCAGTTGCTCATCCACCAACAGTTGATCCTCCACTCGCTCCACAGCGCTTCAATCAACATCTGACTTCCAAGCGGGTTTCCTTTACTCCGAGAGCCCTCACTACTGTCTTCCATCAAAGTGTACGACAAACTGAAGGCTCCATTTGTCTGCTTTATTTGTCATGCCTGTTTTCTTGCTCTACTTTTCTGAAGATGATGGATGCTCTTGAAATCTACGAGGACAGCTGGTCATTAGGCCGGAGGTAATGCGAAACGCGCTGCGTGACTTGTGTGGTGAGAGATGCAGAGGGGTAGTAAAGCAGGTTGCAGTGGAAAAGTGAGAGGCAAGGGAGTGAGTTTGAACGCTTTTTGTTGGCAGACATTACAGTCACATTGTAATGCGGCAGATAATAGCCTGCAGGTCGGACTGGGGGCCTGGGGAGCAGACGGCACCTGCTGCCATTCATTTAAGGTGACAATAAGCCCATGTCAGGTCCTAGTTGTGTCTCTGCAGTACGTCCAGCCTCTGTCTGTCTGTGTGTGCGTGCGTGTGTCAGAGAGGTTTTATAACAATCTGTGCTGCATCAACACTAGACTTGCTCACATGGATCAGGTTAAATAATTTGTAAAATAAAAGCTGTGACATAATATGAAAGCCCCTGCTGCCTGCAACTTAACCACCCTGCATCTAAACTGATCACCGCAATAAATCAGTCTGCATGCAGACATCCCTTACAGAACAAGACTACATTCGCTGCATGAGGCAGGCAGCCTTTGTTCTGCAGCACACCTGGGACTGTGCATGAAATGTAGAGCCCCCTTACAGACGCTGTGTTTTCACCTTGCTTGTTGAAAGGCAAAGACAGAGCTTTCTGTTTTAAAAGCAGTCTCCAGCTGGCTACAAACACCACAGATAGAGGTCGATGCTCCCTATCGCTGCCTCCGCTGAGCAGTCTACCCTTCACACATTCAGACAGCCATGAGAACCCCCAGAGACCATCAGTTCCTGTTCTGTATCCAGCTCTCACTGTTGCCAGCCACGCACGCACAGCATTTAATTTACACCAATGTGCTGCTTCAGTAAGGTGGCGGCTGCCTTTGCACCCGAGCGTCAGGAGGTAAAAAAAACATCTGAGAGGAGAAGAAAAAAGGAAGACACAAAGTTCACTGTCAAAACAACTTCAAGTGCTTTCAGGAATTAATTGAGTTGAAGGCAGCTGGATCTTGGTGTCAACAACTGAATCACGTCCCATTTATGCTGGATCTCGTCTCTTTTAAACTCTGAACTCTCATCACGCAGAAACTGTGGACAAATTAACTCAGTTTAATGAAGCTGATAATGGTAAATGTTTGTTGAGATTGCCATAGGTGCTGACTTTGCCGTTTTTTGGAAATGTTGGCATCATTTTTGACACTTTTCCCTTTGCCACATTATATGATTTAGCTGTGGTTGCAACAGACACACCATCAATTCAGTCTAAACAAAATGCTTACGATTCAGAAAGAAGCACTTATCAACTCACTTTAAAAATCCACAGTACTGCACCCACAGAGCTTTTACTTTTACGTGTATATTATGTGATAATTATGTCATGTCCTGTTGTGCATCATGTTCGTATAATATATATTATTGCTCTTCAGTATCGTGCATTGTTTTGCATGTAGTCAGGTCCCCTTGAAAATCACATTTTAATCTCAATGGGACTTACCTGATTAAATACAATCATATTTTAATATCTATAATATTGGATTCTTATTTTCTCCTAGAAACATGTCATACTGTGCATGCTGTATGGCTCATACTGTGTGCTTCTTCACATGCCTTTCATTTTGAGACGGCTACTACTGTCTTGTGATTTAGTATTCCATTTACATACAGTTGGGTAATCGACTCAAGATTTTTTTTAAAAAAAAGGTCAGAAATGCAGAAAAAAAAAGCAGTAGAGGCTGCTATATTCCCTCAGTCCCCAATATGGTTATGGATCCTTCATTTCCCATAATGTAACTCAATAGCATATTCTCATTAGACCTTCCCTGCCTGGCAAACACCCACATTTTTCAAACTCAAAACTTTCAGATGTCGTCATCAGGGTTATCTAAGAAATGACGAAGCTCCTCCAGAGCCGCAGAAAACGCTCACAAGCTGAGTGCTTCTCATGACTAAGTGGAATTGCCGCCTTGCAGTTGTATGCCTTCGCAAACCAGTGAAGAGGCAGTTTACATTACATACAGTACATGTCTGTCCAGGCTCATATAATATACGTAGTGGAGACTTTGAAGCAATTTAATAAAAGATATTTAGTGTATTCAATGACGCTTCACACACACATCTTCACGATGTCATACACTTGTAAGTTGCTTTTCACCAACTCCAAGACCCAGGGCATGCTGGGAAACACCTGGCTCTCAGCTGATCTAACAGCTGATTGGTTCAGAATCGACTCAACATGATGTTTTATACAAATTTGTTTTTGAATTGGAGGGATTTTTAATTGCTATTTGTCTGATTTAAAGGCTTATTCTGTAAAAGAACACACGTTGTGGTTGATAAATACATTTAGAGATCAGAGACTAAATCCGGATCATCTACAGTCTGATGTTTAACATCAGCAACAGATCGCATGTAGAGCATTTCTACAGCTACTCCGTCTTAATAAAAACAGCTGGAGACTGTGTACAAGCTGATATATGGGTCTGATAACATTTTAAATCGATAACAAGTAAAATCGGCATCAGACCTAACAGGATTTGAGTGTTTCTGTGACTTCCTGTTCAGCCTGAAGGCTGCTGGAAGCGGCTGGAAACAGTCTGACTTGACCGCGGCTTTTTGTCACCGCCCCCTGCTCTCGTCTACTTTACAGGCTAGGCGCAGTTCATCTCGAACGGGCCTATCGTCACAGTGAAGTTGACCTTTTGGATATAAAATGCCATCCCTTCATCATGTTATCCTATTAGCCATTTAGTCCTGAGATAATGCACTCACAAGAATGGGACTGACGGACAATGTGAAAACATTATGCCTCAGGCCATGGCTGTCGCTGGCACGGAGGCAAAATAAACTGGCCTTTATGTACAAAATAAGTGGAGTTCCCCTTCTAAATTCCTAGGTAACAACAGCTCACAATGTCAGTTTGCTGAGTGCTTCCTCTCTTAAAAACAGCAAAATACAAACACAAAAACAGTGCACAGGATTGATAAAACGGGAAACAAAAAGAGCAACATTAGCTCATCTCTAACCATGATCACTTCTGCTCCATCTGCGGAGACGAGCACAGGTTCAGTCACTTTCAAGGGGTTAGTGGGGCTCTTCACAGTAGCCTGCCACCTACTCCGTTAAACAGCTCACACTCAGCAGTGAACAGAGACACTGAATGTGTGCAGGTGGACAGAAGAGGTACGACTGGGCAGCACAAATTTACAGTCCACATCCTCTCCTGATGCCAGCCATAAGAGGACCACATGACAGCAGCTTTCCCCTCACCGGCAGCATAGAGACAATGGGAATAGGAGCTTGGATGACCTCATGTTAAACAACTGAGTCACATGCTTAAAGTCAAAAATAGCATTGGTTCATCCACGGTCAGTGATAGGGTTTAAAGTCAGTCCTTATTTAGCTGTCAACCCCCATGAAAAAAAAGATATCCAAAACCCCACATATTACCCAAACATTTGAATGCAACGCTGCTCTCAGATGTAACCGTCAAATCAAGCAGTTTCGTTGGCTCAGACAAAAATGTTGATTGAGGTCCAAATCGTTTGGAGGATTTACCAGCTCAAGCATTTATGTACATAAACTCCACGGATGACTTAATTGTACACTCAGCTCTTAACACATTTGCTTTCAGAGGCCATGTGCTTTGACTCTGTACCTTCCTCAGCTTCTTTGATCTAGAATGCGGACACTCAAAACTACCCTGGCTGTTCAGAATACACTTGTTATAAGCAACATGCCATTTTAACTTTGGTTTCGCTAGCATTCAGTATGAATACATGCCACTACTTTTGTTAGAGCCAACATACAGGGCAGAAAGCAAGTCAACATTAACCAAAAACCTCAATTTGATATTAGCTTGAGAAGCAATGTGTGCTTAAGGCATCCACGTTTTAGTTTTTGGATATTTAGTAATCACATGTGGTAATTTGCCTAACAAGCATAATAGCACTGGTAAACACCAAACAAAGCTGAAGTGTTCAAGTCACAACTGATGCATTTACTTGGTGCAACATTTATTCCTGTAATCATTACAGTAGGGCCCAAGCTACATTTTAGAGCAACCTTAAACAGGCACCAAGTTGAGTAATTATACTATAATACCAAACAAGTTATAATGAACTCGTCATGTGCACCAG
The DNA here is from genome assembly GCA_023631565.1 of Gymnocephalus cernua. Taxonomy (NCBI): domain Eukaryota; kingdom Metazoa; phylum Chordata; class Actinopteri; order Perciformes; family Percidae; genus Gymnocephalus; species Gymnocephalus cernua. Next base: position 18,131,694 of record CM042432.1, read on the forward strand.
CTGGATTTAAACAAACTTAACACTGGTGTAGATTAACATGCATTATTTCCTTTGTGTCGGCTTTATTGGACTAGAAAATAGCCACTGCCATCTAGTGGAGGCCACAGCAATGTCAAGGAAAAAGATGTTTATTGAATATATAAAGATACAAAAACACTGAAATACTACAACATTGTCAATATGACAAATTAAACATCAGGACAAGAGACTTCAGATGGAGGGGCCAGCTCGACACCCTATAACACAAAAAGTCAAGTTAGCGCATCACTCAAACATGTGGTATTGTTTATTTTAAACTGCCTCAATAGATCTTACCGTGTCCACATCTTCAATGACCACAATATTCTCCTGAACTTCAATGTCGCTTTCCGTGCCGTTGCGTGAGCAGTACTCTTCACTCGACGTCTCTATAGTACTTGGCTGAGAGATGGTCAGCATTAAGAGAATGACATCTCCATAAATCATGTGATGAATTGAAATGCATTATTGCAGGTGTTCTCTCAAGTGTGTACAAATTACATTTACACTAGAAACTGAATATGTAAACAAATTTATTCAGGCACACTTTGACCTTATTTAAAAAAAAAGAAAAAAATTAAAAATATAAGTCAGCACTTTTGGTATACCTTCCATTTCCATTCAGATAATACCAGGGAAGACGACATCTTTACCATTTTACGACAGGTGAAATGGGAGCAAACACCATAGACAGATTTGCTGCCTCAACCCGAGTACTAACCTCATAGTCAGGATCCTGCTCAGGGCTTTCGTTGTCAGCGAGCTCCTGACTGAGTGCCTCCACCCAGGTCTGACTCTCTTCCTCCTCATCCTCATCCAACTCATCCTGCTTTCTCTTGCTGCCCTTTCCACAAGGTTTAGTAGGAGAGACACGGATATCTGTTGGGAAACAAAGCATTTATAAAAATACAAATGCATATTAAACTGGGCCTACAACAACATGTAGGGCACCTAAAACCTTTAAATCTACACCTTTTTTGAATAGACTAAGTTTAAAATAGCCCAAGAATTGTTTGAAAAAAAAAAAAGCCTTATGAATGTTTATTTGAAATGTGGCACAGTAAATCCTCAGGATGAACTGGATCTGTGGATGGCTACCTTACATAGGCCAGTAAGCCTATCATGTGGGGATTAATATTTGCTAATGTGTTGGATCCAATGGAAAAAAAAAAAAAAAAAAAAATTACCCCCCTTGCATTGAGTCTGAGGACCTCCTAGAGGTCCCAGACCCCCTGTTGAAGATCCCTGCATTAAGAGCTTGCACGAGTATCAAAAAGGTCAATAGTAAAAATCATACTACTGCAAAAATAGTGCAGCAGAGCACTGTCAAAATATTTGAGATTGCTCAGCCTTCATGTAGGTATAAGTGGAAAGTTAAATGTTGGCCTCTCCTACACCTGAACTGATCAGCTTCACCTAGACTACTCCAAGTAGCACAGCAAGTAAGCAGAATGCATTTTTCAAATACTTTTACTTCTCTAAAAAGGTCAAAAAATATAAAACACACATCTTGAAAAGTAATTTCTCCCCCCCGCCCCATTTCCCAGCACAGCCCAAGATCTTTAATGGGTCGTTTTGTCCCTAAACAATCGAAAACTCATCTCACAATAGATGGTGATATCAGCAATATAGTGTTGGATAAGTTGGGGGTTACTCCACATATTGTGTGAGAAAATGGCTGAATGCAGAGTCTGATAAGTCACTGGTCGATTGTGTTAGCAGGCTCCCAATTACGAAACCACAGATTGAGTATTTAAAAGTGTTAAACGTTAACTCGATTAAATAATAATAATAATAATAATAATAATAATAATAATAATAATCACCAGCTACAATACCTGGTGAGAGGGATCTCCCAATGCTGGTGGACACCGGGTAGCCCATGGCGCTCTGCACCCAGCGGGGCAGGACGGACAGCAGTAGGCGGGTGAACCTGTGCAGGCGCTTGCGGCCTGCGAGGCTATGGCGTACGGGACTGGAGACCTCGGGGCTGCAGACCGCGGGGCTGACGACGGCGATCTCCAGTGGCTGCCGGAAGCCCAACAGCCACCAAAACCCGCGGTATGTTCGCACCTAGAAGTGAGAGCCATGTTAGGTCGTATGTAAAGTGCGCTAACAGACTATATGCAAACTAACGTGAGTTAGCCGCTGCTCGTACCACGATGCCGAAGGGCCAGAAGAGTCCGCGCAGCAAGGGGCGAAACACGCTACCTCTCTTTACAACGCGGTCCTACAGAGAAGGAAACGGAACAAGTGAAAACTACCACAACCATTTACTAAGTTGGCTCTAGCAGCTAGCGATAAATTGCTACAGACAACCTAGCTAGCTTTGATTTGTCCATTAACTTAGGCTACCTCAGTATTTTCGGCCTGCTCCAGTTCGGTGTCTCTGCGGATTTCACAAGCCATCCTGCTGCGGGTCTAAACCTGGTGCCGGTTTACGATGAGGAAGAGAAGCTGACGGGCTACAATGTGTGCTTGTTCTGGAGGGTAAAATGTACCCTGAAGTTGCCGCCGTGTAGCCAATCAACAGGGACAAATGCACCTGGCGCAATCAGAGTGAACCAATGAACAAGTCCCGCCAATTAACCTGCAACAGGCCAAGAGATGGCGGTCACGTGACCGGTTTGGACATGAACAGATCATAACTGAAATCCTACCTTACATAAACTGCATCCATCTAATAAAGCGAGACAGGCATATATAGCAGCACAAGCTACTTAGCATAACTTTAAAAAAAATATGTTTTTGTAAATGTTTGTTTTAGCCTACTTTGTTTATTAATTTCTGCATACATGAGAAATGTGTGTAGCCTACAATATCGGATTCTGCCAATGTTATGCTGATGTTAGCTTAACAATAAATGTTATTGGCATAATGTTTGGTAAGTTGAGGTAGGATGATGTTGTGTAATCTTTCTGAAATGTCATTTTAAATCTTGAAAGATTTACATCATTAAACAGCACTAATGTTTCAGGTCAGATATGTTACTCCTCACTGTAAACCGGTCATATATTAACAAGCTAAAGTTAGCTTTGTCAGCTGTTTAACATTACTAGGTTTTTTTGCCACTAGAGATTCTTAAATAACTAGGCAAAATAAAGTCGCAAAGTTAAACACGACATGTGGTCTAGTAGTGTATAATCGCCAGGTTGGTGAGCAGAGAGCTATAGCCTCCATATTTGGTGTAACATTATAGCCTTTGGTTGCAGGCTTCAGCTCTTTGACATTAATAAATCTGAATTTCAGGCTGATTCAAGACCCCTCGTCGATGTCCTGCATCACCCTCATCGGGGTTCTAATCTTCTAATTCGCAATATAATGACCAGCTCGTTTTACATTACCCCTTACATAAAGTAGGCTAGTTGACTATAATTTTGTGAGATAAGATCAGATTTTTTTTTCTTCCTGAGTGTCAGACCTCTCAGGCTATGAACCCAAACGCAGACCAGGACAAGGTAGGTGGTGAAAAAAAGGTGAGCATTTATTGATGACAAAAATATAACTGAAAAGGTAATGCCAGACGTGTAGACAGGTGAGTACGGGTGATGGAATGCTGATGGTGGTGACGAACGTGTTGGGAGGTGAGTACTGGTGGACAGGGGTCTTGATGGAACGACGTATAGGTGATGGCTTTGGTTGCCAGGCAGGGGTGAAGGGAATTCCAGGGTGAAGGTACTGAAGACAGAGGAACAGGAAAACAGTTAAGCAAGCAAGGATAAACGAACAAAGAAAACAGAGACTGACTAGCAAACGATTTAGGCTGACACGCAAGCCCAACATATGAGCATGGCTAACGATCCGGCAGGGACTGGCTCTCAGGTCACAGCCTAAATAGTGTTGTGATGATGATGAGTAGCCTACCAGGTGTGTAGATTGCTGATGAGGAACAGGTGAGAGCAGGTTCAGGTGATCCTGGAATTCCCGCCTTGCACTCATTGCAACGTAACGCAAAACACAAAAACAAACCAGACAGACAGGAAAAAAAACAAGGGGATGGGTTTGTGCCAGAGCGAATATATATTTATATTTTTAAAATGAAAATGCTAAATATTTCCTAGTTCCAGCCTCTTAATTGTTCAGATTCAGTTTATCTGTATCTTATGCAACAGTAAATGAATCCTTTCTATATACTACATTGACTATTTTTTTACTTTTAGTCAAACCAAACAAACAATTGTGCGATGGGCTTTATTCTCTATATATTTTCTGATGTTTTTTAGACCAAACCAAAGTTTGCCGGCTGGCTAACACCTGCACATTTACAGAAATGTTGATTAGTGTGCGTTAAAATAAAATAAATTAAATGAAATGAAAACAATTAATCGATTAATTAAAAAATAACCAGCAGATTGACGCTAATGAAAATAGTGAATAGTCGCAGCCCTACTGCAAACCCTTGCAAACCACAAACGTAGCATGAAACCAGTTAACCATGAAAAGTTAAATGGTTAGTATCCTAAAATTAGTAACATGTTACGGTGTGATGTTCTGAGAGGCAGGGGGGTGCTGCATCTCTGTCTGCTCCTTAGCATATGAAGAGGTTTCACAGAAAGGGCCCAATATTATGCTTCCTTACTTGACAAGCTCCCTAATTGGTAACCATTTCCGCCTCTGGCTTTCGTCACATTTACGCATCTGTTGATGCATTTGGTGGAGGACAAAATGTGGGAAGTGGAGACGTATAAAAGCTGCCTGTCATCAGTCCTCTTGCCATTCTACAACTTAAGCCTGTGTGCACAGCGAGTGAAAGACATTCAGTGATGGATAAGAACGCAGTCACACGGACGTTCAGCATTGGAGCTATTAGCAGCGGAACCAAAGCTTTAGATGATTTATCCACATCACGCAGACACAGCAGCGCAGGGATCCGTGCACTCTTGTGGGCAACCAGCAGTGCACGGTCTCTTGGGTGTCCTCTAGGATCGGACTTCCAGACAAGCCGGGAGAACAGTTATCCAAATATCCTGACACCTGACAGCATCCCACAGTTCACTATACCAAGTCTGTCTGTGCAGAACAGCTTAAGATCATTGGACAAAGAGGAGGATGATGGAGAAACGGACAAAGGCTTAGGGAGTTCTGAGACTGAGCTGGAGTCAACTTTATCTGCTTCTCTGGCCTGCTCCACACTCTCATCATCCACATCATCTTCATATTTCAGTTTGGGTCTGTCTGACCGCAGGGCTGAGCGGAGTGTCTCAGACCCCTTTACCCAGAGGAGATCTCTTCTTCAGAGGGAGGGGTCCTGTCCCTGCTCCTACTCCAAGGACCAGCACTGCCTGGACCCTGCGAGCAGAGCCGCCCTCTCCCTGCCACACCTGACCAAAGTCACCACCCCGTACGGCTTCATCACCTTGAGCCAGAGCCCGCAGATGGCGAGCGAGGAGGAACTCCTCTGCCAACCTGGGCTACGGCGCTTAAACAAGGACGAGGATGCTGCATGTTGTCTTAGCAAAGCTCCAGCGACGAGGACAGTAGACAACAAAGGGAACTCCTCTCACCTGTCAGGAGACAAGAAGAGGCTGGCTAAAGACTTAACTGACTCACAGAATAAAGAAAGAGCAGTAAAGGGAGAGATAAAAGCTTCTTCTGCCTCCTCCATCAACGCTACAGTTTCATCTTCTTCTACGCCCAGACACCCAGATGGCAAACGCAAACGGCGCTTCTACGAGGTTATAAGGAAACACTTTACCTCCCGCCATAAGGAATTAAATCATGGGACTGATTTGTAACAGTGCCAAGGGCTTTAATACAACTTCATGTAAAAATGTGCTGATTGTCATCAATGTCCTTATGAAATGCACAGTGTTTGGCTGGTGTCAGTAGACAAAAATGCCTGCAGATTAAGCTGCGAAAAATGTATCAGTTGTTGTCACTTAAAAATAAAACAACATAAACAGACTGCTGCGATGTTGTGTGTTTTATGTTTGAGTCTTTTCATAGTCTTATTTTATTTCAAAGTTCCTGTTTCTTGTGTTGAGGAGAATGGAGGGTCACCTTTAAGATTCTCATAACGGGCACAGTGAATACTTCACATCAGCAATAGTGTTTAAGGTTAATGTATTTCTCCACCGCTTTTTTAGATCTTAAATGTCACTCGCTCTTGCGCTGTCTGCTCCTATTCAGCTCCTCGTTGAATACGTCTGTATAGTTTCCACGGTTAGATGGAACTGTAAACGTGCATGAATGTGTGCTGATGTGTCCCTAGGGCAGAGAAACCCAGCAGTTCTTGCTCCTTAGCATATGTAGAGCTTCAGTGGAGAGGCCCTTAATGATGGTCGACTAAATGCATCCTCGTAGCCTGTGTCCTCCACACTCCCACACACTGAAATCTAGTGGGTAAATATCATTATGATGCAGAGTGCTCTGCTCTAAGTGGAGGTCGATGAAAATACAAGAATGAGCCCCTGAACACAAAAACAGACTAAGGTGATCTAAAATTATAATCACTCGTCATGTTCTTTGTTTATGTGTATGACATAAGTCTTATGTCATAGTCTTATGTCATACACATAAATGTCTTATGTCATACACATAAATGTAAAAAAAAACAAGAATGAGCCCCTGAATACAAGAACAGACTAAGGTGATCTAAAATTATAATCACTCGTCATGTTCTTTGTTTAATGTAAAAAAAAAAAACACTTATTTAACCATGAAAAGTTAAATGGTTAGTATCCTAAAATTAGTAACATGTTACGGTGTGATGTTCTGAGAGGCAGGGGGGTGCTGCATCTCTGTCTGCTCCTTAGCATATGAAGAGGTTTCACAGACCTAATATAATGATTGCTAGAAGCAGGGAGGACAATAAACTCTCATTTCCTGCTTTTTATCTGTCTGGTATTTTACTTAAAGTGTGTGTTGAGGTCAAATACTTAGGACACTATATAACTGATGACCTGTCTGATGATAGGGACATTCATAGACAGTATTGTATGTTGTATGCACAAGCTAATATACTGAACCGCAAATTTAGCATGTGTTCACTATCTGTGAAGACCACACTTTTTAAAGCTTTTTGTACTCCGTTGTACACTGCCCACTTGTGGCGGCGCTATAAAAAAGTATGCGGAAACTCAGTGTGGCATATAATGACGGGTTGAGGCTGCTGCTCAAATTGCCACGATGTTGCAGTGCGAGCCAAATGTGTGTAAGTGCTAATGTATTCACGTGCCCTGCTGTACTCAGGAACCTCATGTACAGATGTATGTGTAGATTGGCAGTGTCTCATAACAGCATTATCGCAACATTAGTGAACCCTACATTGAGTGCAGTTAGGTTCACTTCAAGACTGTGGAACCATTGGCGTTCTAGTCTGTATGTTAACATTTGAACACTTTTTTGTGTATTGTGTAATTTTGACTTTTGTAGTCATTATTTTATTGTATGTGTTTTATCCTGTATTGTTCTTTGTGGTTGCTATGGACCATTTTTTATGTGTCCTGAATAAAGAATAAAGAATATGATAATGCTTTAAGCCAAAAAAGGTTTTCCGCTTTCATTTAATTCACTAACAGCTCAGTCACTTGAAGGCACTCTTAAAAAAAGAGATAAGTTTCATGTTCTAAAATCTAGGTTTGTTATTTTGAGAACACACACAGCAATGTGCAGAACAGTGCAAGTGTCAGTTATAGTCCATTAAAATAAAGCAAATTTCATAACTTCTTTCAAATATACCATGCTTTATGTAACAGTATTGTGTTTCCAATATTTAATTTACTGTCAGTGACTCTAACCCAAAGATATAAATGGGGTGAACAAAATAAAAGCAAAAACAACACGATGACCTTCATGAAGGCATGATTTATTCCAGGGCTGTTGTATTCGACTACATTCGTTTTAACTAGCTGTAGTAGTTTCTGTTGACTAATTGATGCACTGCATATAGATAACAATCTCATCTCCAAATGGTTCCCAAACATTTTCTGTCATCCCATCTTTTGGGAGACTAAAATATGTCACTCTCTCCTGTTATATTGAGAGAACTCAAAAGTAATGAGGCGTCTTCTTTCATGTTTTGGATTTGATTGACATGTTTGCTTGATGACCATTACCAGCGTTTCTTTTCTCCCGTGTAAAATATATATCCGTCAGCTCTGTTGATCACCACATGCAGATTTTCTATGACAAAGCTCCTTTTCAGCTCCTTATTAGGCTTATTATTAGGTTTTAGATTTGGGGTTCACACATCATTGTCAGACACACATTATCATCATGTTTTTAATGAGACAGTGACTGTTATTGTATAAATATAGCAGAACTAATAGTGGAAAACCATTTGAGAGTCATTATGGGATGGGAGTACTTCAGCAGCACACGCTCCGCCTCAACAATAGACTCTAGGTAGCACATCAGCACAAATAATTACTGTACTTACATGTATTTACATTATTTGCACATTAGAATATATTATAGACACGTGTGGGAGCTTTCTATGTATCCCTGGCATCACACAGGTGTCATTGCCCCTATCAGGATATCCAAAATTGGTAATTTATCGTCAGTTGTTTATATTCACGTGGCTTTTCTCACACTGTGGCATCATGGTGGGAGACTTGATTTTCTTTGTTGATTATGAATATTAATGCTTGTAATTTATTCAAGATGCTTCGTGGGCTGTATTATCCCACATATTCACCATTTATGGTAGCATTTTAAGCCATGCTAGCAGAATGCTCCAGGGGTGGAAATGTGGATCTATCTGTCGGTCAGTCTGATATATCCAAACAACTACTGGATGGATGGATGAAACTCTGGTGATCCCCTGGCATTTTATCTAGCGCCATTATCAGGTCAAAATTTCAATTTGTCCAATACTTTTTGACCAAATACCTTCAAAACTAAAGACTAATTCCCATCGGCCTCAGCTATCGTGAGTTACCGTGAGTTAGCATGTTAGCATGCTAACATGCTAAACTAAGATGGTAAACATCAGCAGCATGTTAGCTCTGTTTGCATTTAGGTCAAAGAACAGAGCCACTACAACTCTTTGTCTTGTTTAATTAACTTAATTTCCCTGATATTGTTGTTTCGACTTTATTTTTGATCGCTGTGCTGCAAAATTAAAGATCATAATCAATGTTGATGTCTTAATTAGAGTTGGGTGCCGTATAATCATTTAATTGCCTAAGTGGTAAGCAATCATCCGAGTCATTAAATCCTGATTATTTTGACTTTTGGCATTAAAACTATTCTCATATTGGGTTTTGAAACAAACAAGGATGCCAAGGATGCCTTGCTGAACTATCTTTAAGCAAGACTGACCTCTGACCTCTCAGCAAAAGAGCAGAACTTACATTCACTAAATTGCCCGGTTGTACAAGATATTGACATGATGAATCATCTTGGTCTTTATCTGCAATATTTACCCTTTCCTTTAAAATCAGCAAACACTCCTACATGCAAGCACCGAGCCCTGAAGAGGGCATTGCATGTGTATAGGCTCAAACTGCCATTCAATAGAAAGGAGCTCATGCTGAGGCTGCATGGCGAATGTAGATCAACTGAGAAAGAAAGAGACGAGAGTGCAAAGTAAAGGGGCTTTGCAATAACTGCTCAGCCCTGTTCTGTCAAGTTGAGGTTAGCTCAGAGAACAGTTTTGCCCTCAAAACAGACAGCGCTTTCCGGTACCAACCTCAGCCTCAGACTGAAAACGATTAGTACAAAAGATAACAAGAAAATGTACTTTAAAACATGCAGCTACACAGACGAGAGAGAAAGAGAAAGGGGAGTTGCTGAGATAAACGGGAAGTATTTCAGAGAGGCGCCGAGTTAGCCACCTGTGCTTCCCATACACACACACACACACACACACACACACACACACACGCACACACACACACACACACACACACACACACACACACACACACACACACACACACACACACACACACACAGTGTTCAGTGACAGCAGTGAACTGTCAGAGAGGTGGAGGAGCGTGTTGTAACTTTGGACATTCCTGATGGCGTCTGGTCCTGGCAGCAGAGCTGAGGAACAGGCACCAGCGCTGCCTGTCAAACAGCACAGGTAAGACCAACAAACTGTCTCTTACAGATTTTATTAGAAGCTTATGAATATTTTACTCACTCTCTTATTGGGTTTTCAGTCTGTCTAATCCATAATCACATAATCTTTTATGAAAAGATCCTACTTTGTTGGGATAAAAGTAGATTGCACAGATAATTCATGTAGATATAATTTATTTGGTACTGTGAAGTATGCTGCTGTGCATGCACTTAGATGTTGTTTTTTTTGTTATCCTGTCCATCTTCTTACATGCAGGAGCCATTCCTCCAGATGCTCCAGTGTGGGGTCTGACTGTGTTATGCTCAGCCCTGTTGGACTCCAAAACTACACATATAGCGACGTCTTCCCTGAACCCACTGATTGTCACGCAGCCCAGTGCCCCATACACCACCGCTACGGTAGGTTTGCAGAATGATGAAGTGAGTATAGGTGAGGGAAAGTACTCAAAAAAAGTAAACAAACCCAGTCAAATGTCATGTTCCCCAATTCCCAGAAACATGACTGAACACAGCTCAGTGTGATGGGAAGAGACCCAACTTACTATAATGTGTGGTTCAGTCTTCTCAGTTCGTCGTTCTTGTGAGAACTGAAAGAGAGGAAGTAGCAATTTGAAACTCTTACTTTCAATAACATGCATGTAATATTCTGACACATTGACTTGCAGACTATCCATCCAGACAAACTGCTTTCTGTAGTGTAACTCGGTGGTGGATGCAGACTCCCAAAACTGTTGCATGTTCATTGCTCTTGCTCACTGTCTGCCCTAAATGTCTCTCGCTGTGTTGCTCAGATCCCTCCCTACACCAGGCGAGATTTTTCTCTGATGGCACTCCGCCGCCTGTTCCAAAGAAAAGGTTAGCTCGCACCCTCTCCCTCCCTGGCACCAATGGGCCTCAACACTCTCCCCTGTCTCCGCTTTCTCCGCTGTCTCCGCTGCAAAGACTCCCTCAAAACTTTGACAACCCGCTGTACATGCTGGCAACCTTACCCAACACCTATTTCCTTGAAGAGGCAGAGGAGTTTAAACCAGTCAGAGGGAGTCCCATCCCCTTACCGTCCTTCTCCCAGCTGTCCTTTGACACCCCAGACGAACATCTGCCCTACCTCTTCAGCGGATTGGACGACCAGAGGGTTGTTTCTCAGGGGATTCAGCATCGCCATCTACTCTTTCTGAGAAGCATGGCACAGAGCGTGGAGGCTGGGATCCTGCTGCAGAGAGAGGCCACAGAGAGGGACGTCAGCTCATTCCAGCCTCAGGATTTCCTGCTGTGTGAGGGCAGCGAGCCAAAGCAGATCGGAGACACGGTTTACTACAGCCTGCACAGCCCCAAGCTCCCAGGGAGGATGCTTGGTTTAAGGGTAATGTGACAGCTCTTTAATTCACTCCACATAGTTCTGTGTGATCACGCATGATGTCAGAATGTTCTGTTGTTGTATGCTATATTCACTTGGGCTCAAATTGTAATTGAAATTGTGTGCAAAGCAAAGTGGTATGCACATTGCACACAGCAACCACTAATGCAAACTTGATCTTTATTGAGATTAGCAATTGTCACACTGACTTGCGGTAGCAGAAACACTTCCTCTAAACTGTCATCAGTTGTGACAAACTGCAACAGGAAGGCCAGAGTAGATATATTGTTTTAACATTCTGCAGCTCAAGTGTTTCTTGGTTATGACTATAGTTGTATGCTTGTGTCTGTTTTCTGTCTTTCTGTGCAGGTACACAAACAGACTGATGAAGCTTCCTCAGCTCCCACCAAACACCAGCCATTGCATGTCAACGTGCAAGACGTTATTGCTCATTTCCAAGCAAGCAACACCCCGAGGAATGAATCCAGCACATTTAAAACTCAAGATCCCTCTCATCCTTTTAGGCCAGACTGCACTGTTGCTAAACCACCAGGTGGAGGCAGCACTGAGCACGCCACAGCTCATGTGACCATTAATCTGCCCTCAGTTCAGTCTTTCCTCCAGAAAGGACTCTTAGTGAGTGTTGAGAGAGACCTGCCACACGCCACTCTAGAGGACTTTGTTCAGGATAACAGCTCGCGCCAGAGCACAGATTGTTTGGATTATGACAGACAGGTATGTGCTCTGTTGCTGCAGATATTAATGGGCACACAACATCTGTCCATCAGTGCCACTGCAGCTGAGCTCAGACCTCGGGGGATCTTTTTAGTGTGGCCCAACAGGGAGAATGAAGAGGGAGACAACAAGCTAGAACAGGATGCTTGTGAAATAAAGAGAGGTTTCAAAACCAGCAGATGGAAAGAAGAAATGGAGTGGGGAAAGACAGAGAAAAAAGGAAAGATCCAGATGTTATGGAAGACACACGGCTCCCCTCGTGTGGTGTTATCCCCGCTATCATCTGCTCCGTCTGATCCTCACCCCCTCACCGACATCAAATCCCAGATTGGAGCCCTAATTCAATACTGCCTCCACTCACAAGAGTGCCTGACACCTCTGGACTCAGTTCCAACCATGTCCAAGTCCTCATACCGAAGGGGGCTTCTTTATCTGGCCTCTCTGCTCCAGAGTGGGAGCAGCGGGCCACAGATGGCGGACACGGTGGCCATGCTTCAGGCGCTTCTCTGGGGGCCACGTGTCTCCCTCTTCAATCACGGAGGCTCAATGACCACCGCTGTACACAACTGGCTGACAATCAAGCGAGCCCTGCTGGTGATGAAGTTGGCAGAGAGAGGGCTGATCCAGAATCAGTCTGCTCTGGATTGGGAGGACTGTATGTGCCTGCGATACCTGTCGTTTACAGACCCCGAGACAGTTATGAGCGTGACCAGTCAGCTGTGGCTCACTCAGAATATGGACAGTCCATTTTGAAATGAAATCATTCTTTTGATGACTCATTGGTAGTTATAGTCCAACATAGTCAGTCACTGTCAGTTTGTATTATGTACAATGGTCCCAAATACACTAAGAATGTGTGTTTCATTGGACTAAAAGGCATTTTTTTTTGTCCTTTTATACATTCATATACTGCTTTTCATCATGTAAAATTGATCTAATAAAATGTTGCACTTTGAACATGCGTTACTGTAATATTAATCATTAAGGGCCCTTTACATGTATTTTCTCAATCAGCTTCTTACTATAAGTGATAATCGTAAATGAACAAACTATTTTCTGCCAGTTAGAAAAGTGCTTTAAATAAACTTGAAAATGTAACGAGATTTCTGTATTTTTGTGCTTTCTGGAGGCGTTAAGATAACATACTATTTAAATAATTGTGCTAAAGTTGTCTCACCAACTCCAATGTATGATTATTCTTAACAAATCATTAAGATGACTACAATAGTGAGCCACTAAAGGTATGTGGTCTCAGTATGCATCACAAGCCATATTCGCACAGGATTTGTATCACTTGGGGACCTTTAGTAATTCGAAAATAATTGTGGAGGTCACCTGTGACCAAGAGGTCCCTTGGTAAGCATCCTCTTTCCAACATCAGAATTAATTGATTTGTCTAACTTTTAATAGACAATTACGCTCACTTTACACAGCAGACGGACAGATGTGCAGAGGTGTGAAACTAAGGCCTGAGCTTTTTTTTTTTTTTTTTATCCGTTCTTTACAACTACTTTTGTATAAACGAGTTCAACACCACGAATGCAGCCAGAGCGACGCTATGTGACAGCAGCCTCCGTCAAGTGTGGCCACGTGTACCCGGTGGTGAACCTTTTTTTCCCTTTAGACGTTGTCAGACAACACATCGTATGGCCTAGTTTCTCCTAAGCATACTGAGTCCTGAACTCTTACAGGCTGCATGTCTGTATGACTTCAACAAGACCACAGACACCACTCTCTTGGGTGAGCACTTTTATTTATTTAGTAGTTACAACATGCAGATTTCTATCAAGTGAATCAAAGCAACAAATCAAAATCATGCACAAATTAAAAAAAAAAAAAAATCAATTAAAACAGGAGAAACAACTAATACTGAAACATATCTACTGTCACGAGTAAGATGGATTTAAATTGATCATAAATATTACACTGTGGAGATGATCGTCAGGGTGTTCAGGGAGAGATAATAGGAGGTCAGCACACTACACATCATGGAAAGTAATACAGTGGTGAGGACAAAATGCCCGGATATTATGTGGGCGCTTGCTTTACATTCCTGGTATATTAACATCTTACCCTAGTGCAATATCAATGAAACACAGCACATAGTAGGTAAAGGTAAAACAAACAAAAAGGAAACCTCAACCATACTGAACTAAAGATGTGTGGTTATGGACTGAAATGAGAACAACAAACGGTTGTAACTGCTCGGCGTCATTTAATCGTCATCAGAGGAGTCTCGCTCGATGCTGTAAACCATGAAGAAAGCGTCAGGGCGGGAGGGGACGAGGGGATGACCCGGTCTCACAATCTCAAAGCCCAGGAAACTGAATGTACGCAGCAGGGTTGCTGAGGAGAGACAAAATGTAAACGGATGTAAATTTCTATGACTTGATATCTGGGGAGGACTGACGTTCCCGCTGGAGCGCCTGATCCTGTCCAGTCTAAACGTGTATTTTTTTATACGTCTTTAGTATTACTGTACATTTCAGTTATGCTCAACTATTTAAATAGCTCAGACTTAAATTGCTAGTGCTATGTCAGAGTTTGTGTATGAATGTGTTTATCAGTTTAAGAAACCAAATAAAAAAAATGTCTCACCTCTATCGTCACGGCTCTTATGAAAACAGATAAACACGTGATCAACTTGCAGCTGCTCTTCTGCAAATTCCAGCAGAAGGGCAAAACTGTGAAGAAGCAAAGCAAAGAAAGTGTTAATGTATTAAAGGAGGGATGCTAATGAATTTCAGAGGAAAATATGTATTCGTGCTGGTATACGCACATTTCTATAAACTGCATCAGATCGTAAAAGCACATCTTAACAATAAGATTACCCAAAGGTTTGAGACCCATTACTGGTCACTTATTTGTTCAATCGGGCATTTTCTTTTACAAATTATAAGCGAGTTTCACATTTACATACAAGTTTTATTTTGATACAACAGCACACCTGCTGTACAAATTAAGAAAACAAGGGTCCGGTTTTACTTTGGCATTTGACAATGTTTGAATTAATTCGCTTTATTTGAAATGAATCAATATTTTACCTTTCGTTTTCTTTCAACCATAACAATAAGTAAATTTGAAACGAGACTTCTTTCTTTTAGTTAAAAGTGTTGCCTGCTGACCTGTCTTTGCTGCCCTCGGGCAAAGCTCCAGGAGGGATTTCTACATAAAGGTTCCCTCCTTTCAGCGCCGCCCTCCAGACACAGTGCTTGCCCTCCGAGCGACGCGGCTCAAAGAGCAAGAAGCGCACTCTCCCGTTGGCAGGGGGAGGCTCCTCAAGAACCAGCAACTGTGTATCCTAGAGGACAGAGAGAAAGACATTTATTTTAGATGGCATCAAGAATACATTTACAATTGCAGAAGTCAAATTGCTATAAAAATAAATAAATTCAAAAACAAAACAAAAAAAATCATATTTTAAAATTGGTATAACTCACAGAATAGAATAGCTTAGCTGAAAGATTGCGATCCCGCTGGTCATTCCCTCGCCCACCTGGGATCTTCAGGGGTGGGTGAGGGGCATCAGGAGCACCACAGAGGCCCCGGACACTGGTTACTGCAACAGCGGGAGCACCTCCTGGGACTGGAGATACTGGAGTGCGAAACAAACACGCACACAGAAGGAGCCATTATAAGTGGAGTATTCACTGGAGGTTCTGCTACCAAACACACACCAAACGCCCAATATAAACAGGGCTTTGCACGCGCACACACAACACTGTTGAGTGATTAATCTCTGAAATTACAGTAAAACATTTGCTAAAGTTGAGTAAGTCTTAAAAAACTAAACAAGGCTGGTGGGCACAGTTCAATCAGTAACTGTCCTCATCTTAGGCTCAGACGATGAGTTGACTTGTGCACATTAAATTAACAGACAGAAAGCGTTTATGTTACACTACCACGTCGCTGATGACCCATTAACATTTACTAAGTCAACTTTCAGTCAAATATTCACTGCAACCCCTCAAGGGAAGTTCTGTTTTCATCTCACAAAGTCACGATCCTCATGATTGCACCATGTGGAAAAATCCACTGTTCCTGTAAGAAGAGTAACATCCAACTTCCCAAAACAGATTTTTTTTGTGCGCCTTGGTGGGGTAACTTTAAGCTTGTCACATGATTCTTAGAGGAAGGCTGCCAGAGGACCAGGCTCTGTTTGTCTAACCATTAGCCTACTTTAGTCCTACTGCTCTAACCGCGTTGCTCCAGTTTACAACGCACCAACATCAGTTTAGTGAGTGAGATCAGCCATTTTAATTCAGAGGTCAGTCAAAGTGCTCTACAGAATTAGCTTGGATGTGTGTGTGTGTGTGTGTGTGTGTCTGCATACATTAACAGTGTTGTGAGTAAGCCTGTTCTCAGAGCTCATATCGGGAACACAACCCATTACCAGCAGCAGCGCTGCGACACAAACGCTCTGAGACACTCACAGATGCTCTCTTACGCAAACGCCACTGCTGTGCTGTATGTGGAGCCGATGTGTGAAAACCGTTGTCACTCCCATGACTCGGGCTAACCAAGTCAATATGCAATATCCAACCTTTTGCCTGGTTTTGCAAAGCATTGGAGATTGCAAACTAAGACAATTTGTCCCTAAATCCCATTACTGGATTATGTAAAACAGACAATAACCATCATTACATAAAAACTCAAATGCGTCCTCTTCCTGCATTAATAATAAAGCGCATAAGACTTTCAATCAACGTTGCCATTCACTTAACAGCATTATTTGAAATCCCCTACAGCAGGCAGCAACACACACTGACACCCCAGGTTGTCGTGGCAAAGACAGCTGCTCTGGTCACATGAGCGATGAGCCTCTCAAACTCCTGCTTGCATAAGAGCACCTTTGTCATGTATGAAATCACATAAAAGACCACTCATCTCTAGGGGGATGTCATAATGTAAGTATTTAGGGAACGTGCTCTTGCTTTAGATGGACAATGTGCTGATATGCTAGCCTCACCTCAAAGTCGACCACAGGGTCAGTAGCTGTAAAAAGATATTGAGTTTAAAAAAGGCACCTGTGCTGCTGTCTAAAAAAGCTATGGCTTATGGAAAGAAACATTTAATTCATATTTTACACAAACTCCAACCATCTACCATCGGCGTGTTAAACAGCATCTATGCTTTTGTTGCCATAAATGCCAAAAATCTCCTGGGAATACAGACACTGAAAATAATTATATATCTATTTAACAAGGAATATCTTCTGTGTACAATATGTCATCACTGGACTTAAAATTACCCATACCACCCCCCTTCGCAGTGCAGTGGAAATTTCCTACAAGTCCTTCACTACACTACAGAGCTCGACAAAAATCTTGTCAGGACACGAATTATGTAAAACTACCCCCAAGCTAATCGCTCACACGTCGTTTAAAATCATGACACATATTTCCAGGCGTAACCCCCCCACTTGTCCAGTCAATTACTACATTTATTTGGAAGCGAAATAGCAAATAAGCCGTCTCCGGAGTCCATTGGCTGGCAAAACCCCCCACAGTGGTTAATATAATACTACGTTAGCTAGATAACACATAGCAAAGGTTACTTTAGCTAAATGTTGAATAACCATCTCGACCCTTTGCCCCGTTGTAAACAAAATTTGTTATTCTAGCGAATCCTTTTCGTCGTTACGAAATGTCAAAGCTCGCTAGCACCTGAGCTCGAGGGCGTAATGGAAAAAAACAAGCCGTGAAGCCACAAATGATAAATTCAGCCATCATTTTAACTACGTTGGTTAGCAACAAGCTAACTTTACATAACCGTAAAACATTTTTAGAGCACCCTGCGTTGTTTTCAAGACTAACGTTAAATATAATGTGAAATACAATCAAAATATTGTGTTGTTATTATCAATGATTGTTTTCACTGAAACGCCAAAAACATGGAAACATCCGTGATGTAGCTGTAACGTTAGCGCTAACTTAGCCCTCAGCCAAAGATACTGCTACAGTTAGCTAGCTAGCTAAGCCAACACGTAGCTAGATTATGTTTTTGTCTACTTGCTGAATACCAATGTTAGGTAAATGTCATGTGAATGTTCTGTAATTTACGGTGAATTTTTAAGACGCTTAATGAAAATATATCAAACCAAACTCGACTGACGATGTATTTTAGAGACGTCAATTGGAATAAATAGTGCTGGTTTGTAAACAAGAAACACGGTGGATAGTACTAGTTAGCCACTCCTGGATCTCTTAGCTAGCTAGGCCGCGGTTTTTAAATTTAGCTTAGCTTGTTAGCTTATAACAATCCACAACTACAACAACATACCTTTCACTTTCAGGTTTATTACTGGATTGCTCAATAACAGGCATCTCGGATAAGTTTCTCTCTTTTTCTCTAACAAAACAATGACTATTCAAAATCGTCTGTAGGTTAGATTTAACCATCCGGCCAGCGTCCACACCAGCTGCTGGCTCTGTCCTCTCCCCCTTCGCTAATGATGGGCTCAGAGCTGCTGCTGGCTGCAGCATTTGTGAGGGGAGTGTCCTGTCCACCATGACGTATTACTGTGAAAATATGACGCAGTTAATGAGCCCCATTACTAACATTTTAAATGTTATGGTGCTATATAGGATATTCAGAACATTAATATAGGAGCAAACAAAAATTTGCTATGTAAAGATACAGTAGAGTAATGGTGTCCTGAGCAGGGAATTAAGTCACACACTCTGTGTGTGTTGAAATCTATACTGTCTATGGTTGAAATCTGAGCTTCTGTGTTTTGCTAGCCAGCTAGCTGCATGTGCATTAGTGCATGTGTTAACCTCCCATTGTGTTCATGACCCACTGGCTCACTGCTGCTTTGCACTGCGCACTACCCAGGCCAGGCATGTCCTGGTGAGTGTGAGCTAACGGGAGCGTGCCTATGTTCCCACAGCTCTATGTTCCCACATTTCTAAGAATTTATTTTCACAGAAAATTAGGCCCTATGTTCCCACAGCCCTATGTTCCCACATTTCTAAGATCAATCAATCTTGGCGAAATCAAATCGCCGGCAGATCGGGCTGGGTTTACCCAGTCTAGCCTATGTTCCCACAGTTCCCACATTTCTAAGATTTTTTTTCTCCAAAATTAGGCCCTATATATGTTCCCACATTTACTTTTTCATAAATTTGTATCAGATTTTATCCCCCTTTCTCCCAATTTGGTGGCCAATTACACCCAACCTATTATCCAGTAGCACTGTTGGACTACAGATGGAATGTTACCCTAAACCATAGGGCCTAATTTTCAGTGACAAAACAATTCTTAGAAATGTGGGAACATAGGGCTGGCGGACCATTGGGCTGTGGGAACATAGGGCTGGGGGACCATTGGGCTGTGGGAACATAGGGCTGTGGGACCATTGGGCTGTGGGAACATAGGGCTGACCCCAAGCTAACCCCTATTAACACTGTTAGCTCTGTCAGTAGGCTACTGTTGCTGTTGTTAGCACCTCTGATAATGCCATTCTGACCCATGGTGGCTGGACAGCATTGACGCGGAAGTGCAGTGCACATATAGCCTCCAGAGCTAACCTATTTACAGTATTTTTTTCTCAGCCACCAAGTCAGAGTCACCCCCACGTTTACTTGTGACGTCAGAGGAGAGCGCTGTAGGCCTATGTGAACGACTCTGAACGTCGTATATAGCACCTTTAAAGCTACTGGACCCTTGAGTTACTATCTGTCTCTGAACTTTAAAATATCAAACCTAAAAAGAACTCAATGCAGAAATTTGTTTATTTTATTATCAGATTATTATTGCTGATGCATTAATGTGTAAGCAGCATTTTACTGTAGCTTGTGGAGGTGGAGCTAATTTTAGCTATTTCACATACTGTTGGGTAGTTTAATCTTTAAATTGTATATTTTATAAGCTCATCATGTATTTTTACTTTTTTAAGTTTGTAAACTGGTAACTAGCTCTTAAATAGCTAAGAAAGTACAGCATTTCCTTCTGAAATGTAATGTATTAGAAGTATAAATACTACCTCAGTACCTCAAATGTGTACCTAAGTACAGTACTAAACACCCTGGTAAGATGTAAAAAAAAACTAAAAGAGTAGACCCATTTTGTTCTTTCCCAACAGGGCTAGATTAATAGCTTCATTATTTCATCCCATCTGGCATCTATTTTTCTTATCAGTGAAATATAAGCCAATGCTGGTCACATTTGTCCACCAATAGCATTACTGCTGGTAAGTATGAACAGTCTCAGTACACGCTATGAATGTCATTTTCCTTTTTTCAACAACTCATCTGTGCCTGTCAATCGAGGAGCATAGGAGCATGGTGCAGGGTGTGTTTAACACCGTCTCTGGTGCCTGCATAACAAAAATCACCATTAACACAACAACATTAACCTTCACTTCAGTGGTGAAATACAACTGAAGGTAAGTTTCTTTTTCCTGTTCAGAGGTTCACATAAAACTAAACTCTTTAAATGTATATTTGTCTTTTTCAACTAGCTGCAGGTGACTATTTTAAGCTGTCCTATGTTGGTATATGATACACAGGGCAGTCTGAAAGACAGTGCACACAGGCACATAACTATACTGTGTTAAAAACATTCATGCTTGACAAAAACTACATTTCTCATCTTAACTTACAGCCTTATTTTGAATCCAGCTTAAAATTTAAACCTCAACCTACAAGACTTAAGGAGCCAGAGTTGGAACATCTAAAAACATCAAAAGTAAGACAAACAACCGTCCTAAACAACCAGCCAAGTGAGTTCTATGGCAACTAGCGTCTGACTGGTTTGTATTTGTCCATAGTGTCTTATGACCGTATTCTGTCCATCGAAAATTTGAGTGACGTTCCAAATCCATGGAAAGGATTCACTATGAACCGCTGCTTAGTGCTGGCACTGGTTGTACTGCTTGTGAGCTCAGGGGTCAGTGAACTGCATGGTGAGTTGTGTAATTACGTCACAGAAAGTTTGTTTTGGCATTATTGCAGAAATATGCAACATGCATGGTATATAGACACTGTACTTCTGCTGCTTCAGTGTATTATTCTATTATTTTGCTTACCAAACTCATTGGCTGTTGGCTTCTGTGTTATCCTAAACTATTTGTTTTCTAGATGCAATGGATTCCTTTGTTGAGGAGACAGGTATAAGGTCTTTCTTTGGAAGTCTACAGGATGGTTCAATACTACAGGTATTGTCTATCTCCAATGCAGGTAGCCTTGGCCTATTGGTTTCTATGCTGAGCCATTAAAAGGGTTATATTGATTTTCTCTAGGTTTCTGTAGTTCTACCCTTTTTCACACTTACTCAGTGATACAAATCAATGGAGGCCTTTGTTTAAGTGTCTATGTGCAGTTTGAAGATATGTTATACTGAATGGTGAGATCATGGGATTTTAGCTCATTTGCAGAATGTGAATGGGATCAGTAGTCACCAGCCAGTACATAGGCTAATATTGTGTTGCCAAACCTTGCTTTAAATAGTCCACCTACCTTCATGGGCTTGGCAAAATATAGGTTTGGTTATTATGTGTGAATAATGCTAGGCTAGTTAGTTCTATGCATTAGCAATGCACACGCAGCATTGGTAAAGGTATATTTCCCAACATT
Source organism: Gymnocephalus cernua (assembly GCA_023631565.1). NCBI lineage: Eukaryota > Metazoa > Chordata > Actinopteri > Perciformes > Percidae > Gymnocephalus > Gymnocephalus cernua. Next base: position 18,153,411 of record CM042432.1, read on the forward strand.
TGTGCAGAGCTAGTACTTGAACCTATGGACTTGGGGAAAAATAAAAGCTTGATGATCAACGGGGACCAGAGCTAGACAGACACACAAGTGCATTTATAAATGTGTTTCTTATACTTTCTGTTTTCATGTGGTTGTATAAAATGTGTATTTAAGGCATCCATTTTTGAACCAGACTGTGTTGTTTCCTGCCGTCTGTCTCCAGATTTCCATATGGGACAATTTCATGGGGTGGTGGGAATCCGAAGAACTTGGAGCGATAAGAAGAAGAAAAAAGCCGATTGGCAACAAAGCAATCCTAAAACCCAAACCTAAAGTATGATTTGTATACAAAACATAGATGTTATCAATTGTCACAACAACAGGTTTCTGAATAAAGTTTGTATTATAGAGAACGCCATTTGTCGGGCAGGGCATGCCCTTTTCAGAAATGTTTATCACATTTAATACATATTTTAAATTACTCAATCAAATCTATCTTCATCACTAATATAGAAATATCACTTACATTGTGACATAATCTTATATTGTCATCAGCAGTCATCAAGTTATTAACAATTTGGTAGTTTTAGAGCAATATATTCTTTTTTTTTTTATTGGTGCATAAAACATTACATGAAGTCACAGGACATTTGGACAGTTTTAAAACATACAGACATTAAGACAAGCACAGAACAATGAGTTATATTGATCTGGGAGGTTGAGTTTGGCTAGTGGTGTGACATGATATGTATGGTAAGACAATGTTTTCAATGAGAACTGAAATTTTAATTAAAGCACAAAAAAGTGGTCTTATGGATGATAAGAGGTTTTCCCTGAATAAACAATGGCTTTTTATTCAAATGACTTCTTAGATAATAAAAATGCAATATTTACAGAGGAAGATGATAATACTCATATTTAACTGTTTTGGTTTTAATAAAAAATGATTAGTTCTAAGTGAGAATAATGCAAATACATTGTCTATATATATGAAAGTATAGCTTAAAGAGATGTCTGTGAATGAACATGTGCATTGACTACCAGTGTATTGATACTGTGTGATTAAATAAATTACAGTTAAGTAACAATTAAAGGCAAACTCTGTTGATTTTCAACCAGCTTTGTATCATTGTATGGTGGCTATATGCGGATGAACGATGTTTGGCTTTCCCTTCATGTTGCCAGCACTCGGAGCCCCACACTTATTTGCCAGCAAAAGTCAAACAGGCCATGATAAATGATATGTAAAATATCTTTTGTGTCACAACTAACTACACTCCAAGAAGAAAACAGCTTTAGCGGCATCCGCAGTCTTTTGCCACCACATTTGGTTTAATGGTAATGGAAGTCCCACCAACGTCGAAGTTCACCACCTCCAGGCCTTCGTAGGCCACAGGCACACAGCACGGCGCCCGCTCGTCCACATTCCCACTGCCAATGTGGGAGTTGAGCAGGACGGCATGGTTGAGGGGTTTGGACAGGGGGAAAGCACAAGAGCCATGGCAGTTGTTGATGTTGGCAGTGTCTGGAGCCGTAACATGGTCTGTAAGAGACACAACGAGGCTCCTCAGCCCACATATGTTGCCCCCCTCTGGGTTGTTGGGGCCAGCTCTGGTAGCCCGCAGTCCTCTCTGCAACTCATATGCACGAGACACCGTCTGCAGGGCCTTCAGCAGAAGAAATGCCCGGTACTGGCTCTCTCCTGTTATAGAGATCACAGAAGCATCAGTTACAGGATTGTGATGCCAAAGAAATCTAAATGTACTGTATGTCATATGGTCTAATTCATAATGCAAGTCTACAGTGCTTTAGGACTGTGATAACCAAGCAGGGGCTACTTCTGCAGGTGGTGTGTGGAACTAGCTCAACTAATTTGATAAAATAGAAATTTGATTTGATTTTAAGATCCACATGTTGTGATTAAGAGTGCATAAAAAGTAGTTGAGTTAGCATCACTAAAGGCAATGGATTTGAAATAGTTAGCTAAAAATAGTGGATACATTGAAATAGCTAAAAGTAGTGGATAAATTGAAATAGATAGCTAAGAGTAGTGGATTAATTGAAATAGATAGCTAAGAGTAGTGGATTAATTGAAATAGCTGAAAAAATAAATGGACAATATGAAAGTGTTAGCTAAAAGTAATGAATAAATAGTTGAAATAGTAAGCTAACGTCAAAAGTAATAGATAAATGACTAAAAATAACAAACTATGGCCTAGTGAATAAACAATTTAAATTGTTAGGTAAAGTAATAAATAAATGGTTAACTTGACAGACCAATTGTATGAAAAAGACTATTGTACCATCCACAATTGTAACATTAATAGTTATATAAATCCACTATATAATCAGTTGAAATAAACACATTTGGAACATGGCGTGAGGTACTTGAGTTTATCTGGGGGGTGTGGGGGGGGAGGGAGAGGGCAACCATAGACGACTGCTTTCTTGTACACATCACCTGCTGCCGGTTCCTTCTCTGGAAACGCACTGAGTTCTTTGAGCCTTCCTAGCCTCGCCATGGCTCTGTGACCCACCTCCTCCTCCTCCTCCCGTATTACCTCCATCATCTTTATCACACTCTGCTCCAACCTCTGCCTGAGCTCCTCCAGCAGTGCAGGAGACAAGGCCAATTCTGCACGATGCACCTGAAACATGGAACCCAAGCTAGTGAAGGAGAATAGGGTTTGGGAAGAGGAGTTGATCAGTCCTGCCAGCAGGGTGTCACTGGAGGATAAGCCTAGCGTCAGAGGAGGCAGGGACTGTAAGGAGTCCAGCCGGAGCGGAGGGGACTCAGGCAGCTCCTGAGGCAGGACGTCACCCAGGAACCGCTTCAGCTCGCAGAGGAAGGAGGTCTGTGAAGAGGCCGGGGATGACCCTGAAGTGTGTGTATATCTGGGAAAGAGAGTAAAATGTATAGCTTATTATTATTAATTTATGAGCATCACTCAAACAATAGTCTGCTAACATTTCAATAGGGAACAAGAAAACCGTGACAACCTTGTATCAGTTCCTCTTTCCCCAGAGAAAAGCAGAAGTGGAGTCATGTTGATGTTACTTCCTGATTTTCCACCAATAAGGATGTCTTTTAGGCTTTGGTCTGCAAAAAGAGGAAATGTGAGGAGAGTGCACATGAAACAAGAAAGTATACTCCATAAGCCTAACCCTTACTCATATCATATCTTACTCATATCAGGGTTTTTTGTCTCGACAGAAATCCTCCATTTCTGGTGAATGTTGGCCTCTGATGCTTTTCCTGTCAGCATTATGTACTGCGTTTCTCCTGAAATGCACACAGACTAGAGAAAAAACAAAAACGGGAAAGCAACGGTAATATCTGTGACGACATCATGTAACAGATCTAGGAACTTCAGGACAGTGTCCTTTGCCAAGGCCTTTCTTTACCTGTGTGTTGGGATGCAGCCACTGACTATTGAAAGTGACATCCCGGTTTCCTCCGGTGAGGGGACGTTCAAACGCCAAGAGCAGCACAGGGTTCAGCTTGATCAAAGGAGACTGTGGGAGGTCAAAGGTCAACGTGAGCATTCCTCTCTTATCTTCCTCTGCCAAGAGCACTGATGGAGAAAACAAGACATGTCGTGAGATAAAAAAAACAACAACATTCAAACAAAAATGTAATGCAATCAGAGAACACTGATACCTCCAGTTGGATGCAAAACCTCCAATCCATTTCTCTGGTTTCTGCTTGTTTCCTTAGCAAGCTGTAATAAGACTGAGTCTGATGAGCTATCAGATCCTACGCAGATTCCAAACTGAGTCAAAGTGCGGTTTGTGAGTTCGCCGTCGCTCCCAACACCTTCACGCAACACTGCGAATATGTCATCCACAAAGCATGGTGCATTGTGAAAGACGTGACGAGAGACTGTGGAGGCTGATGAGGTCTCCGCTGGTGGGAAGGTGTGCTCTGCATTTAAAAAAGAAAAAGAAAAGAAATACATTACGTACTGAAAAACAGATTAAAGCTAGAAACAGAAACCATGCAAACAATAAAAAGAAAAAAAAAAAAGAAAAAAAGAGCACCACAATTACAACAATTGTGCAGTCTGACCTGTCAGTGCGGGGTGGTGGGCCGGGATCGGCTGCTGTCCACGTGAGACCTGCAGGGCCACACAGAGCCTGGTGCAGCAGAGCATCAACGCTCCACAGTAGAAGACATCCAAAAACAACATACTTCACTGTCTGTACATGTGCCTGTGTGGTCAGACCTTTCTCGCTCGCTTGTTTTGAATGGCTCACAAGAAAGGGAGTTATATTCTCCCACCTTCCCTTCTCACGAACACGCTGCCCAAATAGGAATATCATGTGTCCTTGATGATCACCTTGTAAGTCTGTCTGTGTCTGTGTGTGTGTGTCAACGTTTTTTTGCAAGAAACAGTCACAAAACTTTAGGGGTGTGTGGTTGAGATCGAAATGAAAGCTGAATTCGAAAATGGGTGTGGGCCGAGCAAAGGCAAGTATGGAAGGGGCCTTGGCCCCCGCCACATTGTTTGCTGCACAGAAATGTGCTTTTGTAACCTCACGAAAGCAGGTTAGTCAGGTAACGCAGGAAAAATAAAAGGCAAGTAAAAAGCAGTTTTGTTGGTTGACACATTGAACCTCCCGGTCTGCAGACTAATGAGGGTGGGGACACACATCAAGGGAGGAATCAGGATTATAGAGTTCACTTCTTCTAACTTTGTCATGAACCTTTCACTGTCTAAAACTAAAGAGATGAGAGGTGTTTTAATCCTTCATGGATGTATGGCAAATATTTATATTATTAAAGTTAAACGTAGACTAGAGACCGTACATCAGCGCCAAAAACCACCTCAGCCATATCGTGCGTTCTTTTTGCCTCGGAAGTCGGAGGTCGCAACTGGGAATGACGTCACACACGAGTTGAATGCGTTCTTTTTGCAAGTGGGATTTTCATTGTTTTCATTAGCTCTAGCCAGGTTAGCCATTGTTAGCAACGCCAGTTTAAACAACGTATACGCTGTTTTTTTTTGTGCATACAAACCGCGTGACAACACAGATAGAAGACAGCGCTGCGTGTACGACTGATTTAGTGTGACACAAATAAGTGCTTATAACTATGTTACTACAGCTTTCACAACTGTTGATACAGGGGGCAGCCATGTTGGATTTTCAGCTCGGGTACCTCGGTGGATGTACGAGTTCCGAACTCGTAAATACGAGGTCAGGGGGCGTGTTTACGACTTTGACCTCGTAAAATACGAGTTGTGAGGCAAAAAGAACGCACCATTATTGTTGAGGTGGCTGGCAAGGTGATAGGTTTCCCCACAGTCAAAGGGGACTGGTATTCTTTGACCAGCAAGTCATTTACAAGGCCTGGTCTGTATTAGACTGTACAAACCACCCCCTTCACTCGGAGTTCGTAACACTCCCCTCAGGTTACACATTTACAATACCCTGGTTCAAGAGGAGTAAAAACTCCTTTGTTCCATGTGCAATAACTCGGCTTAATTTGCACATGTAATGTAGTACTTTCTTTTTTTGTTTTTAAGAGATTGCTCCAGTGGTGATAAATGGTGTTGTGTGTATTGCATGCAGGAAACCTTTTTGTACTTGTGTACTCGTATTGTTGTCCTGTCTATTTGTATGTTGTTTGAATGTGTTTCTTTTTATCTTTCACTCCTGACTGCATATCAAGTTTCCCATTTGGGATAATAAAGGGACTGAACTGAACCCTTCTTCCCACCCCCTGACCTTTGGCGCCCTTGCTTGGACCACACCCATTTTCGAACTCATCCTTCATTTTGATCTCAACTACACACCTGTAACGTTTTGTGCAAGAGGCAGTCACGCTATAACGCTGACAAATTTGCTTCTGTGGTAGTTCCCACTACAAAGTTAGGTGTTTCCAGGGCCACATTTTGCCATCACACGGTGAAAACAATACCCGAGTCGCTGTTGCAGCTGGTTACAGAAATTAATAATAAAGAGCCTCCAGTTTAACGGTTGCTTTCTTGCCGAGAGTTAGATGAGAAGATTGATAAACGGGCAGAGTGGTACCTATCTTGTTATCTAACTCTTGGAGAGAAAAAAAAAATCTAATAAGCATATTTCCCAAAAAGGCCAACTTTCCCTTTAACAGGAAGCTCACCATGATGGGTCAAGCATCATTTGGAACGTGATGATAAAGCTGCATGAAAAAATATCCTAACAGGATGTCCTAATGAATGTGTACAATGTATCTGCTCTCATCCTCCTGCTAGAAGAGGAAAACAGAACAAAGTCCTGGTCCCAGAAAGGAACGTAGACATCAGATCTGTTTCCCATCACTACGCTCACAGCTGCGGCCTCGTTTTGCAGACAGTCAAGGTCTCAGAGTTGTTTAGTAGCCGCGTATCACAGGATGATAAAGCCAAGGCTCATTCTTGTACATCACAAATCTTCAGTGAAGAATGACACAAACTGTTCATTAATCTCCAATAGTTGCAACATTTTACAAAGTGTGGAACATTTCTTGGCAGGTACCACATCCTCCTGATGTTCCTGCAGGTAGCAATGTGAGGTTATTTCTGTATGTCTATACTGTGAGATACATGGCTGTATTTAACAGCATTTTAATAAAAACAAGTCATCTGGTGTAACTCAACACTTCAATGTTGGAGGTTTCACAATGTTGTTTTTTTTTTGGATCCCATCAATGTCTTTTGAGTGGTATTAAACTATTGTATTATTGTGGACATTTTAATGAGTCCAAGTGAAAACCTTCAACGTACGGGCTTGTTGGGAGATTTTCTCGGAGACATTACAGGCGTTTTGGCACAAAACCACTGCACATTTCTCTAAATGATGCTACTGGGAGGTCTGGCTAAAAAGCAAAAATGCAGCAGCACTCATCAAAAACTATTTCTGAAATGTTCATTTCAATTAAGTTTAAGAAAGAGTTAAAAACACATCGACATGGGTGGAATTATCTAGCGGTTTTTAACTGTACAAATTCATTGAAGTTCATGACGTGTAAACTTCCGCATTAGCGGTCTTCTGTGAGGGGGGCGCGGGGGGTAAGAATTACATCAGACATTAATTGCTACACACAACAAAATGATTTCAAATATTATAGGAAACATTTTATTAATAATCAAAATGCAGGGGGGAGGGGGGCGGGGCATGAATTCCATTTTGTATCATTATAACATCTTAGGATAAAAGCACCAACATCAAAAACAGTAACAATTCATGAAAACCCAGGGCCTTTTTTGGAAAGTAGGTTTGCCGTTATTGCACCTCAAACCTGCCCTGGCGTCACTGTACGCACGCTGCCGGCCACGCGTGTCCTGTGGGACAATCCCCACCAAGGACAGTGACAACCTCCCTTCTTAGGAGACGCAAATCTAGACATTTTCTGAGATGAGGACGATGCTGAAAATCGTAGCCCATTTCACAGCTTCTGCACTTATAAAGCATTACAAAGCTGGATTTCGCTGGAGACGCTGGATGTATGTGACAGTGAGAATGAATCCGAGGAGAGAGGGCTTTTGAATTTTACCTTGAATTACACTTAACTGAGGGGGTTGTCCTGGTCCCGAGTTGGGTTAGAAAGGGACTTGATCATGCCAAAGCACGGTTAATAAGTCTGACATGCATTACTTCTAAGGGAATTGTTTACGTCGTTTCAAGCCACGTGGGAAGTTCCTGAGTTAAGACCTTTGGCAGGATTTAGAGTAAACAGCCTCGACTGCAAAAGCTCTCACAGATTAATCAGAAATGTACCAGGATGGAGCATGCGTGGAGAACTGCATAGAAGCTTTGATTCAAATCATGCTCATAGCTTATTTTTTATTTTACAGTCTGTGGCTCATACACCAAAAGGACTAGAGTAACAGCACCTTTGACTGATTATATAAATAGCTACACATCTGTGATGGTGGTAAATTCTGCCAGTCCCACAAACTATTCTCACTTGCACATTCACCACGCCGCCCCTCCAGATTAGAGACATTTCCGTAGGTTAAACTGGACCGTCAGAAAGCCGCCAGGCAAGCTCGCGTTGGAGATTATTAAACCATGAAACCCTGCAGCACAACAGGAGAAGAGTAGTATTTATCAATAGCTGCAATTTCCTTGTTTTAAGTGAAGGAGAGCACCGTGTCTGACTAGTAGTATTAAAAACCCGACAGGAATCTGAAGACACCATTAAAAGCATAACATGTAACGGCAATTGTATCAAACACCAAGAAAAAAAAAATCCAAATGAAAACAGCTTCAACAATAATTACAAAAGAGCTCTCAGTGCTGGTAACAAGCAGACTATGGTCTCTAATTATGCTCTAAAATGGATTTCTTCTTTTCACGTGAACACTCGCAGGTGAGAAACACATTTTTGAGTGCACAGGACAGGAGTTTACAATAAAGCTTTGATTACTCATCTAATCTTCCCTTAGATATGCACCGCCAAGTGGGGAAAAAAAAGCACACACACACTGAGCTTAAGTGTATTCCCACTATCTAAGAAAAAGGAAGCTTGGCTGCTCTCACAAAAGTGATACACACACACGCACACATCCTAACACAAGAGTCTTTGCAACGACACAGTACGCTCACATTACAAGGTAGGGCCTTGCCAGTAAGACATCTAAAGACAGTGTGTGTGTGTGTCAAAAGGGTTGACACAGTTTTGTATGCACCAGTGAAGATTTCGTTTGTAAGACCTGAATTGCCATTGTTTGCAAACAGAAGCACCATTTTTCCTGCAGAATCTGGGTTGGTTAAAAAAAAATTTAAAATAAAAAAAAAAATGACGTGAAAACATTGGATTAAAAAGTGATGACAGTTCTAGTGCCGGACTCTAGTTGTGTCCGAGCCACAGCACCTGGCGGTTTGTCTGTGTGTTAAATACACGCAGCTTTTGACTTTCTAGTTCTGTCACAATGATTCAGATGCTGTTGTGCGGCCATGTTGTTCAGCGCCTTCTGGTTAATGTCCTGTGGTGGCAATGCTTCACTCTCCTTGGCTTCAAGCCTCCTGTTTAACAGGTCGAGTTTAAGGTCACAATGCCAGCGGCAAAACACCTCTATTCACTTATAGATATATATATATATATATAGATATATATATATAGACTGTATATAGATATATATTTTATATACCTTTCTGTTTATGGAGACATACAAGGAAAAACAAAAACTATGTACAAAAACAGTGTACACAAACAGATAAGCAGCTCTCTGAGAGCAAAGCAGGCTGCTTATGTTTGAAACTGCGGCGTGAGAAACATGACCAGAGGTCCTCATACCTGTTTACTCAGACTCTGAGCCAGCTGTTGCAGAGTAGTTTTATCGAAAGGTGTGGTCTACAGTTGTACACGAGGCATTCAAAGAACCAGACAATAGCATATTAAATATGAGAAAGGAAATGCCAGAAAAAAAGGCTTTACAAATGTCCCTGTGTACAGCACCAAGTATTCAATTTGTTTTTGATGTTTTCACTATAGAATAAATAAGATCAGGTACAGTCCAAATTTAGCACCATTGTTTTCAGACTGAGTCAAGTACACACACTATTGCATTCTACAATATCAGCACATTTCATGTTAAAAATAAAAATAAAAATAAGAAATAGAGAAAAACAAATGCCAAGGCAAATGGAGAGACTGACAGCATAAATATAATAATCTAAATTATACACAACTATACAGTTGAAGAATGAATCACATTCACAGTACAAACATTGTTTACAAAAAACAAATTACGCAATAAGAAAAGCAAACAAAAAAGGTCTGAAGAGAGTCCAGTAGTTTGTTGTGGTTATGGTTCATTGTTTTCTCAGTGTGTGAAGATTTGCATGCATGGGTGTGTGCGTGGGTGTGTGTGTGTGTGTGTGTGTGCGTATATACACTAAATTATATGCAGTACAATTCCACATAGATGTGTCCTAAACATTTGCTTAAACCTGCATTTCCCAACAGCAGAGATAAATATGAACAAGTTTAGCTTAAGAGTTAAAGGTTCCTGCTGTAACTGTATTTCGGCTGCGTTCCCACATAGTAGTGTGATTTACCAAATTGACCGAAGAAGAAAATGTTAATAAATACAGAAAGTGGCTGACAATGACGATATAGCACCATCTCATCAAATAAATTTCATAGGGTCTTTTTGAAAAATGAAAATGTACTCTGCCTTATTGGCACCCCTTGAAATCTTTCTAATTCGCCATATTTTCAAAATTAGGCTGAAATCAGAACATGTTGTTGTGTTCAGAATTTAAAACATACACTGATGTTCTTCCATATTTTTCAGTTCATTCATTTAGAGAATGTTAAATATGCTCGATTACTGTCACACACAAAAAATCGGATATTAGAAGAGAAACACTGAACCACACATTAGTAATTATTTTCATCACTCATAATGTGAACTTAATTAAAGAGCATATCAGTTTGGTAATCCAGTTGTTGTTTTTTTAAGTTTGATAAACATGAAAATACTGTAAATCATCAACATTAGCAGAGTTTAAGGGGTGTCAACAAACCAGCCAGTACTAGCACATCTTCTGCTACAGAGTAACTGTATCTTACTATCCAGTGTGAAGTTAGACCAAAATACTAAGTTCCTCATCTTGTTTCATACGCAAATATGTAACAAATATTCACAGAAGAAAACAGAGTTAAGAAAGCATGCATGCAGAGAGGCGACACTGCATGACATCTGAGCAGAGTTTAATGAACTGGTCTGTGTGTGTGTGTGTGTGTGTGTGTGTGTGTGTGTATGTGTGTGTGTGTTGTGTGTGTGTGTAAACACCATGCGTTCATATTAAGTGAACTTTGGAGGGAACGTGACAGATGACGAGTTTGAGATCATAAAGGTGGACTATGTGCTTCAATCTGTTCTTAAATGTTACATTAAATCATTAAAACAGATTATTTTTGCTAGTTGCTGTAATAGTGACTAAGACAAAAAAGACACATTATCATACTATTGAGCACCTTTAATTTAAACCAGACATCTTTAGAATTCAGTTCATTGAGTGCTGAGCAGCAGCCAGTATACGGATTTCCATATTGTTAAATCTTCAAACCAACACATAAACGGTACCTGTGAATTCTGCTCAAGGTGACCATAGTGGTGGTTAGTGTGTGTGTGTGTGTGTGTGTGTGTGTGTGTCTCAGAGATCCCAGTACAGAAGCCGGTCTTGGAGGCGGTTGGGTAGTGCAGACGATTTGAAGCACCAGTGAGTGAGGAGAGTGCCTTGGTCCACACCTGGACATTTGCATAGTTTATTTAATTTTGAGGTAGTTTTCAACAATTACCTGAAACATCAAAGAAGACAGAAAAATATGGTGATGAGTGTTTCTATGGATGACATAGACGGCAATAAACAAATAAACAGTATTAAATCCTGTCACTTTCAAAATCTATTCATCACCCAGCATGTTTTTTAAATCTAAAACCCAAGAGTTGACTTACCTTGTTTAAATCAGAACAACACTGTTTTGGGAGCACATGAAAAACAGGTATCCTGTCTCTCTCACTCCCTACCAGTCTCTCTCTCTCTCTCTCTCTCTCTCTCTCTCATTCTCTCCCTCTTTCCACCTTCCGATTGCCCTTCGCCCTTCCCTTCTCCGTCCTCCCCCCTTCCCCTCAACCCCCCAAACCCTATCTAGGCCGGGAGCCAGGGAGCTGGGAGGTTGTGTAGTTACCATGCATGCCCTGAGTCCTCCACATGCTCCCGCCACCACCTGAGCTGCTGGCCTGTGGTGGAGGGGGCAGCCGAGGGGAGTAGTGCACTGCGAATGGACGAGTCGAGGAGGAAGACGACAGAGAGGAAAAGGGGGGGGAAGCAGTAGCGGTGGCAGCAGCAGAGACAGAAGCAGAGGAGGCAGAGATGGGGAGAGAGAGGGATGACTGTGCTCTCTGGTGATGGAGAGAGGAGTGGGACAGACGGGAGGAGTGGAGGGAGGAGTGGAGGGAGTCGGATCGAGACGATGGCGGGGCGTCAGAGTGCGTGGGTGCTGAGGAGGAGGTGCTGTGCAGGGGTGGAGGAGGGGGCAGGGTGAGCGTGGGAGGAGAGGGGCTATGCAGGACTGACTGAGTGCGGCTGTGCTGAGCCTGGGAGAGGGGGAGAGGTGAGGACACGGAGGCCAGGCGCATGGAGGCTGGTTGGGGAGTGGTGTGCTGCTGGGTTTGGGAGGAGGTAGAGGAAGAGGACGAGAGACTGAGCAGAGAGCTGAGGCCTCCAGAGGTGGGCAGCGTCACCCCAAACTGATGGGAAGACACTGTGGGAACCACGTGGTGAAATATACCTGCAAATCATACAGCAGAAATGGAGGGGGGAGGAGGGCGAGAGAGTGGAGGCAGAGAGAGTGGATAAAAGTGGCAAAGAGAGCGAGAAGGAGGGGGACAAAGAGAGAAGCAAGGACTGAGCCAGGTTGTGCACAGCAGCAAGCAAGTCTTAAGACGAGCACACAGAAAGCAAACAGAGTCAGTCCACTGTGACTGCAAGTAAACCAAAGGAGTTGGCCAATTTAGGGTCACACTGAAACGTTTCTTATTGTAGCAAAATTGATTTCTGGGTTGATCTTTTGCGTACAAGTGAAATGACTCTGACATTCAACTCCAACAGATGCACCCACAGAAAATGACAGTATAGTAAAGTAATAGTTATGTAAACCATGTTATTCATTCATGGCCAATCTCAAGTTTCCAGACAAATCATTGGTTCAGAATTTTCAGTTTTTAACATTTTTGTTAAGCATTCATTTTGTTAAAATGCAACATTTTCCAAGGGTGTTTCTAACAGCAGCACTCAAGCAGCCAGTCCATGTGGAAGCGAGGAGCACAGGGAGTCAGTCTGTCAGTCCAACTGTCAGTGAGGCAGACAGAAAGACAGCAGCATTGGACCTCCACTTACCTGGCTCTACTAGCAGACCCATTCCCTCCGACTCACACTACTCCCTATCAAGACAACCCCAGGCTAAGACTATGACCTCAGTCTTGACCGGGCTAAAACTTTATATCATCAGTTTGTCATTATGATGCTCACCTCCAGCCACTCCCCCTGCCAGCCCAGCACCGGAGAAGCTTCCCAGGGCAGAGTGTCCGTTGACGAGCCTCGGAGTCCCACTCACCGTAGCTCCGCCTGTCTGGGCCCCGAACAAGGACTGTAAAACGGACGTCCCTCCAAGCGGGAACTGAGACCCCAGGTACTGCCCCACAGAGGATCCTGTGGTTGAGGAAACTGCTACAGGACTGCCCCCCACCTTCCCACTCAAAATACCCCCACCACTGCTGGCAGCAGCAGATATGAAGAGGTTCTGACTGGCCATGCTGCTGCTCGTCTTCAGTTCCCAGTCGCGAGGCGCCTTCTGTTTTTGGAGGGCCTGGCGTTGGTCGGAACCACTGCCTCCCTGGGCACCAGCACCACCGCTGCCACCACCCCGGGGCCCTGCCTCCTGACTGAGGAAGGGGTTGGGGTTCACGTAGCTGGACGACTCTCCATCACTTCCTTTCCTCACCTGCTGATGCTGTTGTTTGTGGTCAGAATCTGAGTCTGTGCCCCGGCTCGACCCCCCCATGCCAAATGGAGAGCCCCCCTGTCTCAGGTCAGAGTTGGGTTGCTTGGGGTCAGAAATGGGTGAAAAGGTGGACTTCCACTTGCTGGTAGAGGACAAGGAGGATGAAGAGGAGGCCTCGCTGCCTGTGCTGTTACCACTGCTGCTGCCAGACTTCCTGACTAATGAAGGAGAAAAGAAAGACGGGTTGGCATTAAGTAGCAGAAGTCTTTATTTAAAGTGACATTTTCTTTTCTTACCTCTTTCACCATCCCCTAGTCTACCAGGTCCATCTCTGCTCTCCAGGGATATAGTGGCAATTTTTCTTTCAATTCTAGAGAAAAACAATTCAATTCAAAACAAACAGCCATATGCGGCAACAAAATGAGTTTGACCCCTATAACATCTGCAACAGAGCAATCAAAAGGCACGATCAAGGTAATTTTTTCTTTCACCAATAGCAGATTAAAATTGAGTAGAAAGCAAAGAAAATTTTGTAATTGGTCACAAGGCTACTGAGCTAAAACCTAGAAAGGAAAGGGAAAATAGCTTGCAGCTGTAGTGGAGACCAGCAAAGTCATCTTGCGTGATAGCTCAACAAGTCCATCGTTATTCCTCTTAATCTATAATATTATAATGACTATATTACCGTGAACTGGAGCTGTCCGCAGGGTATCCTGAGTCCTCGTCATCAGAGCTGGGGGCAGAGGAGTAACGGCCTGTGCCATTGAGCTCCAGGGGGCGCTCTCTCTTCAAGATGGGAGGCTGGTCCAGGTCAGGCCCAGCGGGGCTACGGCTTGATTGTTCTGGGGAGGAGATGGCAGAGATCTCCAGAGGCTGGTTGATGTTGTTCACCTGTTGGGACAAAAGACATGCAGATGACACTTTGCAATAAAAACAGGTCTTGAATAATGTGATGGCAATCCCACTGCCTTCATCCGCAGAGAAATCTGGGTGCCTTGTGTGCAACCACTGTTTCGCTGTTTTCCCAAAGCCTTAATGCCAAGGTATTTACACATACCCTTTATTTGTTTTTATATATGAAAATGCTGAACATACTTGTACAATCACAATCCTGAACTTTGTACAATCTGTAAAAAAATAAAAAAAATAAAACGCCAATAAAAACAGTTTGCAAGAAAATAAAAACAATATCATATTTTCTCTCTTCATGCCTTTTGGTGACTCACCATGGTGTTGATGTTGAGTGGCGATCCTGAGGAGTGGTTGTTGGAGCAGAGCCCGGGGAATGACCTCCTCTTTGGGGATCCGCTGGCTGCGACAGCCACTGTGGAGCTGCGTTTCCTTCTCCCCCGCTTACGTCCCTCTTGGGAGACGAGGCCGTGAGAGGCGTGTGATGACGACATATGCGTGGGTGTGTGAGTGTGCTGTGTGCCGGGGGACTGGTGGTGGTGGTTTCCATGGTTACTGTGGTATCCCTGCTTGTTGCCAGTGTGATGGTGGAGGCGTGATCCTCCGGCCGCGCTGCCTCCACTGCCTGACGAAGAGGAAGACGAGGAGGAAGAGGAGGAAGAGGAGAAGAAGATTCTCCTACGCAGTTCACTGTCCTGGGGCTCCGTGTCGGATTCACCTCCTTGACGATCCTGTCCATCTTCTGGAAGAATCCTTGGGGGTCCATCTGCATACTGGAGCACCCCTCCAGTGCTGAGTGGGGGGCTCTGGATGGGACCTCCTCTGCCCAATGGTGCTGCCAAAGTAGTGTTGGGGTGTGGAGGAGGTGATGAAGAAGCCCCATTATGGTCCTCAGGATGGGGACCTCCATTCATCAGCCCTGAGCTGGATGAATACCCTAAACAGAGACCAAACAGTTAATGGGTAAGGATGCAAGGAAGAACAGCCAGACAAATATCAAATATGAAATGCACTTTATTACTAATAAAAAAAAACAATTAATTATATGGTAACAATAGTGAATGTAATATGTATATAATAATACATTAAGTGGTTGAAGGGTAATCCTTACCATTGGTCTGACCTGCCTGAAACACAGGACTCGGAGTACTTCTCTGAAATTATAAATGCAGACAATATATCACAACGTAAAATTCAAAGAAACAATATCAAAAAATAAAACTAATTTAAAAATGTTATCTATGATTATCCAGGTGAAACAACTAGAATGTGATCCAACATAGCTCTAACCTGTTTAGCTTACTATGTACACATCAATCTTATTCTTCAGTGTGCATTTCATTTATTACATCTGGAGCAGGGCACTAATGTACTTCATGACAGTACCTACATGACAGTACTACACTGAACAAACTCACCAGTCTCTCAGCACGACTGGGCAGCACCACGCTCGCCAGAGGGATGCTGACTGGTAGTTTACTTGGGTGGACAGTGCTTAGAGGGATACTTATTGGAAGGCTCGTAATGCTGTTGTCACCCTGAACAGATGGGCTCCTCTCTTTACCACCCTATATAAACAAAGGGACAATTACTTAACAGTGAGAGAGCTGCAAGGAAGGTAGAAAACGTACAGAGTGGCCAGTGCATGTGCATAGACAGTAAGGAAAGATAAAACATTTACCCTGTCAAAACCTTTATTCTGGGCGTCGGCTGCATTGGGAGAGGGGCAGTTCATTTTGGCTCCAAGCGGAGAGTTCACACCACCCAATTCCCTAAACAAAAAGGAAAATGTAGCTTAAACTAGTTAGCTGTCTGTTGGAACTTGGAGACCTCGAAAACAAAAAGGTTCATTATTGAAAATGTGGGAGCCTTTAGTGCCAACCAACCTGTGTGCGGTCAGCCCTGGACCTCTCAAGTGAGCAGAGGCCGTGGGGTCCTGGTTAAGGTGTCTGCGCAAGGCAATCTTTGCGGGGGAGAAGCGTGTGTAATCAGGAAGAGCGTAGGAGGAACTTTGCTGCCTTTGCCGGACATCAGGGATGGCGGGTAAGATCTCATGGTCTGGAGAGATGGGCAGGTAGCGAGAAAGAAGCTCCCCCTTGGTGTTGGCCCGGTCAAAACAGGGTGAGCTTGTGCCGTTGATGGACAGCTCTGGGCTGACACCGTTGAGGACTGGGGCCGAGGACAGGCCCAGCTTAGAGGAGTCCATGTCTGTGGAAGAGCGAGATTCTAGGCTCTTTCTGTATGGGGAGCCATCACAGGGGCTGTAGGATTTAAGGTGAAGCAGCTCCTGCTGCCTTTGACTTTTCTCCAACTCCACAATGCTGATCTACAAACAGACACCAGAGGGAGCCATTAGACAAGAAAACAGACATCCTACAACAACGATATGTGTAGGAAAATGTTTGTGACAGCAATTCATCAACTCTTCCTGAAAGCTACATTTTATTCAGTTTAAGTGAAGTGACAAGGCTAATTCCTTTGAATGTTTCTCTGAAGAGCCAGTGGAATGGACAAAAGTGGGAGAAAGGATAGAAGAAGAGGCCACAAGAGAACACAGCAAGTATCAAGGAATAGATAGATAGATAGATAGATAGATAGATAGATAGATAGATAGATAGATAGATAGATAGATAGATAGATAGATAGATAGATAGATAGATAGATAGATATAGATAGATAGATAGATATATAGGAGGCGGACTATGTACCTGTAGCTCCAAGCAGTGTCTCTGTTTCTCAGAGATTTGTCTGCGTAGTGCCTGCTTCTCCTTCAACAAACTCTCCAGACACAAAGAGCCCCAATCTAGCTTTAGCTCCTCACATCGAGACTTCAGCTGGAAAAAACACACACACACAAACACGCTGTTATTTATTTGCTTGGAGAATGCTCTAGCAAATTGAAATATAATTTCATATCAGCTTCAAGTGCAAGGCTTTAAGATCATTAAGACCAGTATAACTGAAATTCAAGACTTATATCATGACGATCAAAAAAAAAAAAAAAAAAAGAAAACTGTCAGATGTCAGAGTCCGGAAACATCGTCTGAAACAAATCCCCAATTTCAGAGTTGCGGAGCTGCTGTGTGGGTCTCGCATAGGCAGTGTGGAGGTAGTGCTGGGGCCGGGCTGGAGCCGCCAGATAATTGGCAGAACTGGCGGATGGCTGTCGTTAGCTGGAGACCCTTCACATCATTTAGATGTTTCTCACTTACTGCATGAGACTCCAGCACCCGTCCACCCAAAGTTCCCAGTTTAATTGCTTTCTTGCTTAAGAAGCAGTAGGCCTCAAATACACTGTTAGCAACTGGCTTTAACCAAGCCCTAAATTAAGTTAGCCAAGTATCGCTAAACTTGCACTTCCCAATAGCTGAAGAATAAAATCTGTTTTGTGTCTGTGGTACAATCCGAAAGAGACTCGCGCCAAAACATGAGAGCTGATTGGCTGCAATATAAGATGCATGTTTTTCCCATTTGTATTTATAATACTGTAAATTGTATTTGAACTAGCGAAAGAAAGACCACCACAGAATAAAAAAATAAAACAATCTAAAGCGCTGCGGCAGCATTTCAATGAGCAAGGTAGCGTTACATGGATGTAGGAAAATTAAGACCCATTTCAAATTATTTAAGACTGTGGCCGGGTTGGATCAGGGGGTAGAGCAGGCGCACATAAACATAGGTTTATGCCTCGATGCAGAGGTCCAGGGTTCAAATCCGACCTGTGACGATTTCCTGCACGTCTTCTCCCCTTTCTCACCTAGCTGTCCTATCCATTAAAAGGCAGAAAAGCCCAAAAATGTTTTCTTTTTAAAGCTCTAGAACACAATACATATAGGGCCTAACATTTTGACTTTGAAATTTCAGACTTTTTAAGACCCTGCGGAAACCCTGACTGTGGACGATTCTTTAGTGGAGGGTGGAGGCTCCAACAACATAGTAGCAAGCCCTGAGGTCTCACCAGTAGCAGGCTGTGGTCTCTCAGCAAGGCCATGTCTCTCTCAAGCTGTTTAGTCTGCTCTTTCAGCTGATGATTGTGGGCCGATATCTCCGTCTGGGCCTGCAGCAGGTCCTCCACAGTCAACGCTTTCACTCCCAGCTGACCACCACACACACACAGTGTCACACATCAGTTACAAACACAGAATGGCTAAACAACAATTTAACATCAGTGAAAATCTTGCTTCGCTAACCTCCGGTGGTTAACGTTTTTGCCCTGCCTGCCGAGTCAGTCACACTATAGTCACTACTATATTATACATATTTATGTATTAGACAAGGATGGTGTGTTGGCGCTGCTGTTTGTTGAGTGTTTGCTCAGCTTACACATAACTATTTGTTTAGGTGCTTTTAATGTTTAAAAATAGCCACGGTGAAACTCATTGAAACACACAAGTTTTATTTTGTATTTTGAATTTCATAGCATAAGAGATGATTTTCAGTTTTTACTGCCTATTGTTACCTGTTGCCTTTTGGGAAAGTGTTTGTTCAGTGTTCGTACAGTGCAATACAGAAGTGTTTCAATGTTCCTTGTTTTATATAATGAAAATAGATTACCAAAGTTGCCAGAGGGCAAAATGCTACATCAGTCCCCAGCAAGAGGATTTTGTCTGTTTTTGACACACGCTCTGTCTGTTCCAATTAAATGAAAAGAAACATGTCCCTTTTTCCCTGTGACCAAACTGTGACTCCTAAACCCGAGTATGAACCGAACCGTGACTTCTGTGTACCGTTACACCCTAGTACACGGTCTGATCACCGTAACCTCACATCACCGTTGGGTGTAATTAGCGCTTTCAGCATAGCACATGTCTTACAACACCCAACAGGGACGCTATGCGTGTCTCAGGTGCAGACTTGAAGTTTCAACCAAAGGAGCTTAGTTTTAAGTTAATGCAAACTACAAAATAATACAGCAGGGAAAAACCCAAAGTATGTTCTCCCTCTCTCACATTCCAGTTGGGTGTCAGTCTGTTGTTCATCTGTAAAGGGATATAAGCTATTCAGGTTGTCCTTCAAATAGCTGTATTTAAGAACTAATCTTAGTACGCATGCTGTACTTTAGATTATGCAGATCCTTAATTTGATAAAATACCTCAAAAAATAAAATAACTTGGAAATAAGTTTGTGGAAATAATTTGGACTGTGTCCATACAGCTGTGTAATGGAGTGAAATAAAGCAGCTGTCCCCACCTCATCTAGTTTGGTCTGAAAGAGACCTTTGATCTTGTCCTTGTGAGACTGACAAACAGAGTGGAGCTGCTCCGCCTGCCCTGACAGGTCCCTGTGTTTTTGCTAGAGACAGAAAGGAAAGAAGAATACATATTGTTTGGGCAAAAATGCAAAATAAATATGACTGTTTTTTAGTTTTTTTTTTAGGTAAATGCCAATTAATATGTGTTGTCATGATACGTTAGTAAAAGGTTCAAGGGAAATTGCAGAAGTAACAAATCAATAATACCTGCAATAGCATTACTTATTACCTTCTCCTGTTCTAAAAGCTGCTGCAGGTTGGAGCGGTACTGAGGAGTCTTCATGTGGGTCATAAACTGGAGGTATTGAACTTTGATGTTATCTGTAAATAGATTTAGGTCATGGACACAGAGGGAGCAAAAACAGGATATATTAGTTGGGTTGTTGGGGAAATGGAGCTCACACACCAAACAGATTGACATGCAGTGCTATACCACATTTAGGCTAACAAAGTGTTTAGGAACTCAAATAAATGAGTTATCTGACCAGACTTTGTGTCTCTCCTGACCTCTCATTTGTAAACACTGCTCTTCTCACTGTAGGCTGTTGCATTAACTTTTCATAGAGATCAAATACAGAAGACTCTTTATTTTTAAATAAATTATTTAACAATCTGCACATACTGAAGCTCAACTGTAACACTAAAACCACCATTATAATGAAATGAAAGTCAACCGTATGTTGTATACAGATTTGCACAAAGTCTGGTATAATATGTACGACTTGACAACTGATTTAAAAAATGAATCCGAGTCTTCATCAGCTCACCTAGCAGTTGTTGCAGACCAGGAGGAGTCGGGCTCAGAAGCAGCTGACTAGAGGGATAGTGCTGGACCTTGGGGGGAAGCTGGTAGAAGGGACTCTGAGGTTGCCGGTATGCATCTGTACACACAACATGCATATCCACTGAGATTTCTAGGTCATACAGTGTAAATGTAAAGAGGGCATTCATCATTCCTGTAATATGAGGCATATTCTGTTTGTGTGTGTGTATCCTCTGACCCTGAGGGGGTGCCGCAGAAAGGGTCTTGGCATGAAGCAGATCCAATGCGCTCTGATTCTTCTTGTTTTTCTTCTCGGCAGCCGGGGCAGCTTTCTTGGGTCGACCACGTTTCTTGTTGTTCAGCTTGCGAGCTTTGGGCAAGAGTCGGGCTCTTCGGGGTTTAGCAGAGGGCTTGACCACTGTCACCAAGCTAGGACGCTCATCCTCACCACAGGAGTCCTGCTGTAATACGCATAAGCCAAGAATGGGAATATTTCAGGGGGGAAGAAAATGGCACACAAGTTGATTCATATTCAATCCCTATCTTACTGGTCCTAGGAATTGCTTCCCACATAAAGTGTTGTAAATCTGCGCATGTCCTACCTTGTTTTGTTCTTTAGGTTTTGTGGGCGTGGTGCTATTGCTTTTACTGTCCTTCGTGTCCTTCTGCTGACGTCGCCTAGCTGCCTCTTGCTCCTCCTGATATGAGATGCACCAATTTCATTGTTTGATCCAGAAAATATAGATTGTACAGTGACTCATGCCAATACATTGAGGTAGAAGAACATGACTTACCCTGAGTTTAGGATTTTTGAGACTAGCAAAATAGTTTTCAAGCTGAAGAACAGGACAAGGAAAATAACATTAGAATACTATTTTCATTATTTTTAAGTATTTACATTCTACCTAAGTTCAAATAACCATGGTGTTTACATTAACATTGGCTGTAACCTGATTTCAAAAAATGTCACTGTGAATACAATTGATGTTTCCTGTATAGTCTGTAGCATGTACATAACATTTGCTTTCTTGTGTCATTAAATAATCTCTCTCTAATTACATCTTAAAATACATTTGTAACTCTTTAAAGCAAACAATGAACAAGACTTCATGGTTCATTTTGGCACACTGACCAGTTCATCAATTGTAGACTGGTTCTTTAAATCCGTCTTCCTGTGATGTTCTTGAATTATGATATTATAATGCAGTCATTTACTTTGAATCATGCACAAAACCTACGTGCACGAGCATCAGCTGGCTGTTGGTCGTAGCGTTTATGGTTTGTGCAACTTTCAAGACACACAGCTTTCAACCAGTCACCCTTTGTCACTGCCAGTTCTTTGACGTTGATTTGCCTTTACTCCCTTACCCTTGCTTAACCATCAAAAGACATTCTCTAAATAGGTACAAACAATATAGTCAAATCAATATTGGCACATGTACATCATTAACTGTGGTGCCATTATCAGTCACACCACCACTGCTGGGTCATCTACTCAGATTGCTTAGTCATGGGACTACTCATTGAGACAATACCGGCTGTTATTATGGCAGCCTATCTCAAGTTTAGGTTAGTCTTTCTGTCTAATGTATTTGTACGTTTCAGCAGTCATTTAGTGTTTTCTTTGTCTTTGTCAAGGTCTTCTCTTATAGACATTCTAGTCTCTGCACATGGGGTTCTCCTCCAAGAGCTTCAGTGCTTACTATGGTGCGGTCTATGGTGTGCAGATAGTAGGAAACTGGCTTTCCCGTCCAGGACACGGAACCCCTCAGTGGAGAAAGCTCCACCACACGCATTATTGTGCCAATATCTGCAGGACAGAGAAGAAAAACATGACACTGCATTTTAAATACACATCAAAGGAAGCATGAGACACTGAAATCGGATTTTCCACTGATTGTGGTACCTACCGCTCAAGTTTCGACTGTTGATTCTAAAATTTAAAGGTGCAAAAGGTTTGGAGGACACAATTTTTCCACCTGGGAAAATAAAAAACAACAAACAAAACAAAATCAATAAATACATTTTTTTTTGCAGTCGACACATTAGCGCCAATGGCTCACTACATACAGAAAACGCATAATATGAAACATAATCACTTCACCCAATTAGAGCCAGTAGTCCATAGACACATTCATCATATTATCATTTTAAGTATTCAAAACTGCGTGTCAAGTAGCAAAGTGGGGTCGTGAAGTCAAAGGTCGAGTGCCAAGAGTTAACACGGAGGCTCATGGAAGCCATCGGCCATTGTTATTTTAATCACCAATGAGAACAGCTGAATACATATTTGTTGTGAGCCACAGCATCACTCCCAGTGCAACCAACAGAAGGCCTTGATGTTTTGTACACAAACTAAAAGTTGTCATAAGAAAAGGTTATTAGCACCTGCTATTTAAAGCCTTGATCAGTTTACTCCTGAGGCCTCACAAAATGTCTGACGTTTTTTGTGGCTCATCAACCATTATTTTAAATGACCTCACTGTGGAGATAAAAGGACCAATGGAATGAGGATCCCATATTTCTATCTCATTGTATTGCCTAGGAAAGGCCAAAGCAACCCAGTTTGTATTGATTGCTCTTATGGTTGACAGAATTCTTCAGAAGTACATTGGCAAGATTTCCCCTCGAAAATCCATCCATGTTTACGTTAAAGTTAATATACTGAGGCTCTTTTTAGGAACACTTAGCTATTATCCACAAGAAGTGATCACAAAAACTATTTTGTGCTTAGCTAAAAAAAAAAAATACTAACCTTCCTTCATGTTAGCAAAGCGCTCCTTCAGCTGGTGATCTACCTCTGGACCAAAGGCAAAGTTATTCACAAAAATAATACTGCAAGACAGACAAAGAAAAAATTATTTAGTTGGCAGTTAAAAAAAAGAGTGATATGTCTTGGCAAAATAATATAATATTGAGATCATGATTATTTATCACGTTTATTCATTGATTTTAGGGACAAATACTGTTATTGCACTTTCATAATTAAATATACAGAGCACTGCTTTCCCTTCCATGTTTGGCTACATTCCTGCTAATGTACAAATCTTCGCATCAAAATAAGACTTCTTGTTCTCATTCACAGTTCATCCCCAAGAAGCAACATATAAATAAAATTCTACCCAAAAGGGACTAGCTCTAGGACATTTGATTTTCGTTTTGCCCGTGTGCTCTCTGTTGTGTATTACTCTTCTTCTCTGGACTGCAGCTGCTAAATTATTTTTGCAGGCTTCCTCGTCATAGTCTCGAGAAGCCAAAACACCTCAATCGCCCCATGGTGGCTGTGTGTTAGTTTAGGAAGCACTTGATTTGATATGCAGTGGAGTTTTCAATGAGCGAAGCACGCATTTAACACGTCAATAAGCTCATCATCCGATCATGTTTAATTGTGGGAAGCCAAAATTGCGATTGTGACTCATATTTGATTTATTGTGCAGCCCCAGAGTCCTGCATATGATGCTCTTTATCTGGATAACTAGAGTTAAACTTGCTCATTTGTAAGTGTGTTAATGGTAGCTTTTATTACAGGACTGAAGCGTTGCATTACAATGTATAGCGGTTTCTATTTTCTAGTCCCTCAGTGTATAAATTCAGCTCATAAATGGTCTTATTGGAAAACGGAAAATGCGTCTTTCAGACTAATGCGGCGACCCGGTTTGGTGTAACACCTTGTGTTGGCGATTCTTTCCTTCCATTCTTCAGACAGAAAGTCACCTCTCTCCAGCTGAAAGAATCAATGCAGAGTATGGGTAAACATCCTGAAAACCCTTGGATCTGCAGAACAATATATAAATGTTGGGTGTGTGCTTTACGATAGTCACTTACCGTGTACTCCCCATGTTTCTTCCCGTACCATTTCATCCACTTTTTAAACTCTTTATCCATGCTCTGAGAGAGAAAATTTAAATATTAATATCCAAACAACAATGCTGGTTTGAGTGTGTTCCTACAGGGTAATGATGAGAAGATAAAATGTGAACCGGGAAATCCACTTTGAAGACTGATTGGACACAATGACACCACAGCGGAAAAACTTCAGACTCCTCTGTTTATTTGCCAGAGCTGATTTGCACTGCGCCAACACTGCATCGTTTCACTACATTGACTGTGGAAGCGGTGATCTTTGACACAGCGGTGCTGTCTCGTTCTCTTTCTGGAATACCCCTCTGGTCTTGCAAGATATTTATGTGGTTACCTCTGCATATGTAGCTGGAATGTCTGCTTTCTCTACACCGTAGTAGTGTTTACAGTTGGTTGCTGCTGCAACTTGCAGCACTACCTGACCAACTCCTGCAAATAAGAAAACAATAGGTTCACGTCTTACACTAAACAAACAAAGACACTTAGGCTGTCAATATCATGGATGCATAATAAGACCTGGATACAGCGTACGAGGCGAAACCCCATTCATTCCTATGAGAGTTGCTAAGTGGCGCATAAAGCCAAAAAAGTTCAATTTCCCACGTATGAACCTGGATGATTGGCGCTGCTTCCGCACTATGGGCCCGGCCGAGCTGGCTACTTCCAGTTTAGAGCGAGGAGGACACGGAAGTTGTAATTCCACTGTTTGGCCGCTATGTCAAATTGGCTTCAAAGCCCGGTGCACTTCCTGTGAACCTGGTCAATATAGACACCCTTCAATATAATTATTATTATTATTATTATTATTACTTGTTTATCAAAAACCGTCCCCACTACACTATTAATAAACTATCAACCTATTAACAATGTACTGTATCTCACAAAAGTGAGTACACCCCTCACATTTTAGTAAATATTTCATTATACCTTTTAATGGGACAACACTGAAGAAATTACACTTTGCTACAATGTAAAGTATTAAGTGTACAGCTTGTATAACAGTGTAAATGTGCTGTCCCCTCAAAATAACTCAACACACAGCCATTAATGTCTAAACCGCTGGCAACTTCACCATACCTAGAGATTGGCATGGTTTTATGTCGGTTACCCTAATAGCTGGTTTG
Organism: Gymnocephalus cernua; assembly: GCA_023631565.1. Taxonomy (NCBI): domain Eukaryota; kingdom Metazoa; phylum Chordata; class Actinopteri; order Perciformes; family Percidae; genus Gymnocephalus; species Gymnocephalus cernua. The sequence goes on from CM042432.1 coordinate 18,178,781, forward strand.
ATTTGCATTGAGAGATGATCTTATGGAAAGTACCCCATGCCAATCTGTAGGTATGGTGATGGGTATGTGATGATGTGGGGCTATTTTAATTCCAAAGGCCAAGGGAACTTGATCAGGATGCATAGTATCCTGGATCCATGAAATAACTGGCCTTTCAAAATAAAAATCTGCCTGCCTATATGGGAATTTAACATAGGGGTGGACTCACTTTTGTTGCCAGCGGTTTAGACATTAATGGCTGTGTGTTGAGTTATTTTGAGGGGACAGCACATTTACACTGTTATACAAGCTGTACACTTAATGCTTTACATTGTAGCAAAGTGTAATTTCTTCTGTGTTGTCCCATTAAAAGATATAATGAAATATTTACTAAAATGTGAGGGGTGTACTCGCTTTTGTGAGATACTGTATTTGTTGGGATACACTACTAAGTGACAGCAGACTAACCACTGCCGAGGTCAACAAAGGTGTCATCTTCCATCATTTCCATCTCGTCGATGATCTGAGCCACCAGGTCGAAAGAGGTCTCTCCGTACACCTCAGGGGAGAAGGGCTCATAGTTGTTCAGCTTCTCCGGGTCGGTAACTGAGTGGTTGTACACCTGCTGTAGGATGTGTCTCAGCAGCCCGTTTGAAGGACGCTTGTTGAGCTTCATGGGCTGTGTAGTCCCTTTCCACTATAAAATGGGATTATGTTTATTCACACACTACAAAAAACACTCAAAACAAGGCATACTGGCTAGAGCTGGGCAATATATCGATATTATATTGATATTGTGATTTGAGACTTGATATCGTCTTGGATTTGGGATATCGTAATATCGTTACATGGCATAAGTGGTGTCTTTTCCTGGTTTTAAAGGCTGCATTACAGTAAAGTGATGCCATTTTCTGAACTTCCCAGACTGTTCTAGCTGTTCTATTATTTGCCTTTATACACTTAGTCATTATATCCACATTATGTTGATTATTTATCAAAAATCTCATGGTGTAAATATTTTGTAAAAGCACCAATAGTCAACACTACGATATCGTTGTGGTATCGATATCGAGGTATTTGGTCAAAAATATCGTGATATTTGATTTTCTCCATATTGCCAAGCCCTAATAATGGCTTTTTTCTACACATGCGCAGATATTATCCAGGGGTGCTGGCCTTTTCGAGGAGAAGGACAAATCCACAAATGAGAGAATATTGGACACAAATGTGGACTAGATAGCAACAGCGCTTATGAAACATCTGGTCAATAGCTTGAAGCAAAAAAAAAAAAAAAAAAAATCACTCATTATATTTAACATCATTCTTGTTAGACAGTGTTAGGTCATGCGTGGCACTGATTGAAGGGAACACTGTAATAGACTCACAGTACACAGATACAGTGTTGTTCACTTTCAGTGACTAATGTTTCCACATTCACTTCAGCGACAGAGCCCTAAATACCCGTCACGCATCGGACTCACCAGCTGGTGAATGCTGTCGATGGCCCTGTTGTACTTGTCACAAAGTCTCTGCATACTCTCGAAGCTGTGAGAAAAACAAGACACAAAATGAATACCATCATTTTGTACAAGGTGAAATCCAACTTCCCAGTCCAACACCTATTTTACTGTTGACTTCACAGAAGAACAATTTTCATCTTAATGCAACTCTTAAATATTTGTGTTAATGGTGACATAGATACTACTGACGCTTTTGGATTTTAGAGAAAACCAACCTCAGGCAAATGAAGGAAAACAAAGACTTGTATTTAGGCATACAGGCAGGCTGTTAGATCTGCAGTTAGCCTGACTGGATGAAAGTGTTTTTGTTTAACTGTCTCATCATCTTCAAAGACAAAAAAAACCCGATTTTGACATGACCCTATACTCACCTCTTGGTGTCATAGTCAATGAGTACGTAGTTTTCCATGGCCAGTTTGAGGTCTGGGATCTCCTCACACACCCACCTAGAGGAAGCACACGTACAACGGTTACTAGATCATACACCTGACACTTACCGTCTGTGTGAATGTGGGAGTTCAGAGGATGGAAAGGTCACTTACCGAATGGTCTCGATGATTTCATGAGCAGCATCATGGTGTTTATCCTGAAAACAGAGGGGAACAAAATATTAAACACCTCTCAGCATGACCCTTTAAATTCAACAGCGACACAAGCTGCAGCTTCCAAAATGACCATAAAGTTTAATCAACACCTCTCAAAAACTGAAACTGAACATTATAGCCTACGTGACAGTAGTGTTTATTGCAGGACTGTTTTATTACACTGCATTGGTTTAAGCTAAGTATACCTAATAAACTTGTAATGGAGGGTGGAAAACCCCAAACAGTCTGTACATCTTCCCTTAAAATACAGAAAATTCTATAAACCAGGTAGCACAATACTCAATGTTTACAACACATACTATACACCGAATGAAGCAGATTCTTAAAGGGATAGTCCGGATTTTTTGAAGTGGGGTTGTATGAGCTACTTAACCATAACCTACAGTAGGCGCCGGTTGGCACGTTCCCAGTTTGAAGAAACAGACATGAGTACTAGAGGTGGGAAAAAAAATGTCACGTATGTCTCAGGATTTTATTTTGCAACAATTTTTGAAATTGATTCATTTTCCCAGAATCAATATTTATTTTTTAACCAATGATTTATCTACATATTTGTTGTTCATACGGTACCGCCGACGGCGACTACATCATATCCGTCTCCAGCAAAACAGACCGAAAGCAGAAAATCCATGTGATGTACTTCTTTACAAATGAAATAAATGTCAGACGTGATAGGCAATCTTTTTAGAAAACACTTTTTAGAAAGGTCTCATGATATGTTGTCTCTAGAAGTGTATTCATCTTTTTTTTTTGTTAGAGGAACAAAAAAAAAAAAATCGCAATACTCAATACTATCGATCGCAATACTGCTAGAACCGCAATAAATGAAAACCACAATACAAATCGAATCGGCACCCATGTATTGTGAAAGAATCGAATCGGGACAAAAGCACATCGTCCCAGCCCTAATGAGTACCAACACAGAAGCAAAGCAATATACTCCTGTGGTCGGAGGAGGCAGCACCAAAACGTATTTAAGCCACCTACAAAAGATCTGGTGGTGGGCGGTGATGGTGCAGTGGATATGACACATGCCTTTGGTGTGGGAGACCTGGGTTTGATTCCCACCGTGATACATCAACCAATGTGTCCCCGAGCGACACACTTAACCCAGCGTTTCCCCTACGTTGATTTTCAAGTGGCGCACCGCCACAGTTAAATGTCTGCCGCCACGCCACGGTGTCAATGTTGATTGTCGGAGAATAGCGCGGACACGCGCTTCACAGGTAGAGCACAAACCCAGCCCCCCCTCTCTATTCACATGCCGGGATTCTTGCCTGCGCGCCACACACACGCAGCCGAGTTGTGTGTGTGCGCGTTAACGTTACCGCACACACACACACATCTAAAACACGCGCAGCACCTGACTGGGAACGATACCGAGGATTACCAACGGTCGCTGGGGGGGCAGATGAACGCTAGTCTCGTCACTGTAAGTAGGTTACGATAAAACCTTCGTGAGTAAAAAGTCAATACTTATCAATGCACTCACCTGTATAGACCGACATAAACATGTAGGAAGAGATATTTTAATCTGCTCTGTCTGCTCTCGTCCACCGCGCTGTTTTACCAAACTCAGCTCTACTCTGCAAAAAGCTAAAACAAATAAAGCTGTTGGTTGTAGTCTTAGTTTAGCTTGGCGGGAATCTAGAAATTTGGACAAATTCTTATAAACTGAACTGCTGGCTGAGTGAACCGTCCTCTCTCCTGGAGGTAAAGCTATGGATGTATTATAAGACCAAAACAGATACATGTGGCTACTTAATATGCACGTGAATGACGCGTTCTTCATTCTTGATGATGATGCTGGTTGTATTATTTTGCAACAGCATCATTTCATTGCAGATGAGGCATACAGTATGAATGGTAGCCTGCTTATCAGTCCATTCATCATTAAAGGCTTTTCTACATCAATTTTCCCTTCAGCCTCTTTGACTGTGACATGTTGTACCTGACAACAGCCTTTCTTTCTGCAAGCATTTTCCTGCATACTACAACCATGTTTCCTTAATCACAGACTTTAACCACCACTCAGTGACCTGCCTCCTAGTCTGAGATCTTGTTCTAGTTAAAGAGCCAGTTATCATTATGGAGTTTCCATGTTTTTGAGGAGTTTGCTCACACTAATGTACTGTAAAAAAATAGCATTAATTCAGTAAGAAAGACCGTTTTGAACAATAATTTTCTTTATTTGAAAGTCCGGCCTTGGAGTGTCGGGGGGGGGGGGGGGGGGGGGGGGTTGACATACCTGCCACCACGGCTTAAAAAAATCCTAGGGGAAACACTGCTTAACCCCCTAGTTGCTCCATATATCTTGAAGTATATATAAGTCGCTTTGGATAAAAGTAGGGATGGGGCCGATCCGATCCAGTATCGGTATCGGGACCGATACCAGCGAAATTTAGGTATCGGATTTTCCCGATCCAACCTGCGGAGATTTCCGATACCACGAGCCATGTCTGCACTTTAACGTTGTCTGCTGTAATGGCTCCAAAAGTGATTCCTGCTGGCTGGTCTGCTGGTTGGCTGGCTGGCTGCAAACTGTGGAGTACATTTCCTGAACGGAGGCGCGGCTCAATGAGACAGAGTTATGAGACACGTCCCCGCTCAGGAAGTCCATTCCGCAGTTTGCAGCCAGCTAGCAGGATAGTAGCATGAGCAGCATTGTGGCTAGCTCGATGCTATCCTGTGTGTCCGCTGTTTGGAAATACTTCACAGTGGAAACACCGCAGAGCAAGACAGCAAAATGCAAAAACAAAACAGGACTTTCACAACCGTCTGTCCCGGTCGTTGTCGCTGGCTTGTGGCGTTTCATTTCCCCGTTGTTGCGTCCCCCAGAGACCCGGCGTGTCCCGGCGGCCGGTGTTTCAGAGCAGCCGCTGCGCAGCCGTGAAAACAGAGGTGTGTGTGTGTGTGTGTGTAACTAAGTGTGTGTGTAAGATGTTTACAGTTATTGCACTTCTCTTATATTTCAAATATTTGACATTTTAAAACGTTGATTTGTTGATGCTACAAGAGCCAGTGTGCTTGATTTGCGCTGTTCACACTGTTTTATTGATAGTGTGTGTGTGTGTGTGTGTGTGTGTGTGTGTGTGTGTGTGTGTGTGTGTGTGTGTGTGTGTGTGTGTGTGTGTGTGTGTGTGTGTGTGTGTGTGTGTGTGTGAGTGAGAGAGAGAGATTTTTACACTTGCACTTTTCTTATATTTCAAGACTCAAGTATTTGACATTTTGGGAATGTAATAAATATTGACATGACAATCAATTTGAAACCCTTACAGTTGGATATCTGTTTTCAGAATGAGATTTTTCCTGTTTTTCTGACTTCCTTTTCTGACCTTATACTTAGCTCAAGTTGCCTTTTGGGACATACATGCATACGCACGTACATATCATACTTGCCCGTTGAGAGGAGTTTATTTCAGCATCATATAAAATCAACAATAATGATAATAACAATATTAAAGCAAACACAGCTCTGGTATCGGAATAGTATCGGTATCGGCCGATATCCAAATTCAGGTATCGGGATCGGAAGTGAAAAAATGTGGATCGGTGCATCCCTAGATAAAAGCATCAGCTTAATGTAATGTAATCTATATCAGTTTAAGTGTACACTTATTTTTCATATGTTTACAGCTTTACATTGCCATCGGAGAGCCCTTTCCTTTTGGCAACACTTTTTCTCAACCGTAGAACTTTCATATTCCTACACAGAAGCTCAACTGTCCCACGCACTATATTACACCGCAGATCAGCTGTTTGGGTCAGACTTTCAAGAAAATAAAAATCAGTGATTATGACAAAATGCCATTCACTGTGGAGACAGGAGGATACCTTTATGAGCCATAAATGTATACAGGAGAAGAACTTTTGCAGAGGGAGACTGACCGGCCCGGAAAAGAGAGAAGGGAAACTTCAGTGGAAAGCAAAGGGCTGTCTGAACCTGCCTCCTTGGAGTTTTCATTTAAAGTTTCATTTCTGGAGTAACCTTCAAGATTCGGCTTAATCAGACTATTCCAAACCATGTCTTAGATTTGGGTTAATCTGGTTCAAAATGGCACTAGAACAAAGCTTAATAAAATAAGATAAGTATATAATTCTATTGATCCCATGCAGGGAATATATAGTTAGTAATCTTAGCTGGAGTGTGCTGAGCAGCTCTGTGGGAGTAATAGGTCTCAAATTACACCCAGAGCACAGCCAGCCTGAGCCTGTTGCCTGAGCTGACCCACTGACCCACTTTCTGTCTACTGCTCCAGCGCATTGCCAAGAAGAGCCTCTGGTGGAGGAAAAGAAAAGAGGGGAAAGTAAGAGAGGAGGAGAAACTAGAGGGTAAAAATAAAGAAAGTGAAAGTGAGTAGAGCTAGAAAGTGGGGAAAGTGACGGGGCAAGAGAGAAGAGGGGAAGCCTGGTATTTGTCAGCTGTTTGAGGCCTGGCACAGCAACCGCAGCTAACAGCTCCCGGCTTCCCGCTCAATAATGCCCGCCACTACTTCCGCCAAAGCTCAAACATGCATGCGCACACGTAAATAGCCATGGTAACACAGGAAACCTACTACTATTTCTGTCAGCAGCACAGCATTTCAGCTTCAGCTATATTATGACGCTAGCTGTGTTGCTAATTAGCAGCATGATCTACACATCTTCTTCGGCAGATTTAACACACGGTGTTCCACTAAATATGGAAAGTGTAAAAGGTGTGCGACTATATAAAAGAGACTATGTGAGCGAACGAATGAGATGCTGAAGGGAGGAGGTCATCTGCTCACACAAAGACGGCACACAGCAACACCAGCACAGGGCTGCTGCTAAAAATAAACACTGTCTGAATGCGAGTCAGACAAAAAAGAACAGGAGACCCTCCTCTCTCCCCACTGTGGGTATACAGACGCATGTACGACTCCTCCTCTCTACACCACCTCTTCAGTCAATCTCTCCGAGCATCATGGGCGTAGGGGTTTTACACGCTGCTCCACTACGTGTACCACAGCAGCCTACGAGACCAAATGACTAAGGCAGGCGTACCACTTACACCCTTTTACTACTCTTACTTACCATTAAATTAAACTAGTTCTCGCAAACTAACACAGAATCAGTAGGCTATATAAAACAAGATACTGGTGCTAGCTTTCTGTCTTTTAATCAGTGTGTATTTAGTGAGAAGAAAATGTGTGTACAGTATCTAATTATACTGCTATCCAGAGGAGATGTCTTGACATGTAATTGACAGTAATTGCACCCTTGTAAATAATAGGTTTACAGGTGAGAAGAACCAAACCAAAGACGTTCAGCAGTACGTCTTTTGAAGGCTATGTAAGCCTGGTAAGTGCCCACACCCAGAACCAGATGGACAAAGAGCTGCACCACACAGAGGTGCTCTTCATATGGAAGCATTTACAGATGCGCAGATGTGGGAATTTAGTGAGAGATGGGGAGAGAGACAGGGAGAAACAGAGCAAAACAAAAGAGTATTTTTATGGGCTTCATTCTAGGGGGCGGATAAGAGTAAAAGCACGCCTTATATTGCAACAGCCTGTATAACAGCCATGCTGTGTGTATCACAACACAAACTGCACTGTGTCCATGCTCTGTGGGTGTATAGAATGAATCTACATGGAGTGGGATCTGTTGCTACTAGCAAGCAGCTTAAATGTGACTGAAAAAAAAACACTTGACCTGACATGTTTTTGAATTCTATTAATATACCATTGCTGAAAAAGAGCAGTCCCTTCTATCCTCCTCCCTGTAGAGTTGACCATATGGACATGAGAGGAAGGAAGACGAGAGAGGAAGTCTTTCCCCTTTGAAAACAGGAGGAGAGCACCGCATGAATAGGCTCCATATTGCAGAACTCCACATGCAGGACTATCAGCTGTCTCTAATTCAATGCACGACAGCTAGTCCGAGTATAAATAGCTATCATGCAGGTCAGCGGTATATTTTTCAACAGTATAAATTCCTGACATGCTTGCTCTTGTGTTTATCCTTACAGACCACAACACAAGGAAATGGGTGAGGCAATAAATTTGGAAGGGAGGAACTGTAAGTGTTATCTGATTGTGGCCTGGTGTAAATGGAGAGTCAACTGTCAGCCAAAGCAGAGAGGAGCGGCTAAGCAAAGTAACTCTGACTCAGTGTCTTGAAATGCATTCAGTTCATATTGTGATCAACGACAAACAAACTAAATGCTGGAACTGAAATAACCCGTCCTGCTAAACAAGGTACAGTGTGGGTGGAGGAGATGCACAGAAACACCCCACTCTGACATTCTGAGAAATTCAGCTTTTTTCAGTCAGCACTGACTGTCTCCCCACAATTACCATAAATGAGAAACACAATTTAAAAGTTAACTATACACCACTGAAAAGACCACAGAACTTGCAACCGCTTCCCTTTCCGTTTGTCTTCAATGAGTCAACTGCAACCAGCCACTGACGTGTTGACAGCTTGCTACATGGGAATAGTAAAAACTAAGAGAAAAAAGGTCTCTTTCTAGGTAAGCATGACTAGTACTGACTTGAGAATTGACAGATCGGGGATAATATGAATGTATAGAGCTCAAACTACCAAACACAACCAGCTGGTCTCAATCATAGGGATGCCATTAGATTAAAAAAACAAAAACACTAAGCACTCCAGGAATGTAATATGGCCATCCACATGACTGCAGCATCAACACAGACCTCAGAGTTCACACAAGCACACACATCTTGTATACAATCTCTACATCGCTATGTGTCCTGTGTGGTTGTTATCTGGTATCAAATGGTAGATCTGAGCAGAGAAAAGGACGGATCATAACCGAGACATTTTGAGCAAAAACTAAGGGGTGAGACTGACACAATGCTGGATGTGAAGGGTCGTCTCCAAGTCGCCCTAATTTCAAAACCCCTTGTTACTGGGTGTCAACATCTGGCTTGGTTGTACTTGTCGTTACCTAGTAACGTTAACGTTACTCTGCTCAAATGTACCATAGACTGTATGTTTGTATTGTCTGGGACTACCTTATGGTAGCACACGTTAAAAAACAAGCTAAATATCTGATCAGTCATTGTAGTTGGCTGTTAACTGTCTGTCACCAATCTGACCAGTTTGACTGCCCCCCCACCCCCCCCACGAGCGTGCAATGGCTCCTTTAGCTAGCCAATGTTAGCAAAGAGCTAGCTAACAAAGACAAAAACAGAGACACAATCTAAATATGTAGCTAACTGGTGAGATTTAGGGTTTAATACTTACGTATACTGGCAATGGCCACGGATAACCAGCAGGTTCGGCTCCAACCGGCGATTTGAGCTTTAGCTCAAGCTTTTCTCCCATTCTCCACTTCACGGCGGCTTGGCTGCGGTAGATAGCTAGCTAGCTAACTTAGCTCTCTGTTAGCCAGCTGGTCGGTTAGCGAGCGAACTATAACATGAACATTTTGTAAGAAAAAAACGTTGAAACGCGTAAAATGAAAAATAAGTCGACGCTTGTTGCGCGGTAAATAACCACAGAATGCGGTTAAGTGTATAAATGTATCTGACTAGGTTTTGTATTTTGAATAAAATGCCTGTTTATGTCCACTGGCAATAACACACCGTCCGTGTCGCCGCCATCTTGCCCGGCATGAATAAATATGGCAGGGGGCCACTGGTAGCAGGGGACACAGACGTCACCGGGGGGACCGTGATCTCAGCGCGTGGGCCAGCAACACGCACGAGCACGAGCTAGCACACGTCCCACGGCGCGTGAGAGCATAGTCAACATCACGACTTTTTCCACATTAAAACAGAAATAATTATGTAAGCTGGACTATAACAATATATATTTATAAATTCTTATTAAAACCATGACAACATATTTTTCCCCTAATAAAAACAATAACTTAGATACCAACCAGCCTTTAATAAATATAGATTTAGTAGGACCAGCATAAACTTTTAAAATGTATTGAATATTATTAAGATTGTTCATCACCCAGTGCTGACGTCCACTTTAATATAACCAAGTTTTCAGGACATAACATACACATTTTTAGACCATGACAATTTCATTATAGCCTACATTATGTCCTATATAATATTGTTCTTAATATTATAATATTAATTGTCAAATTATTATTAGTATTATTGCAGACCTTTGGTCATATAGCAGACAGCACTGTGTACCAGTAAGCACAACACCTTGGTCCTAGAACTGGCATGTCTATATGAAATGCACATGCTTATTAGTGTTGATTACACTTGTATGTGAGAAGTAAAGATGTTAGCTATATGGGCTGCACAGCAGTTCACAGCAACAACACAGGCATTCAGGCTGTGTGGAGTTACTCCCTGTATCAGTGAAAGTTCACCCCTAGTGCTGTTTTCAGATATTAATTAGGACTTTAATAAAAGTCTTCAAAATAGTTTTTATATAGATTGTTTAATTGTGTTATATTTTGCTTTACAAAGTTATGCTTTCAGATTGAAGCATTTCAACATAAACTAGAAAATGCATTTTCTTTTTTTTTTTTCTTTTTTAAAGATTATTTTTTGGGGCTTTTTCCCTTTATTTGAAAGTAGACAGATATGAAAGGGGGAGAGAGATAGGGGATGACACGCAGCAAAGGGCAGCAGGTCGGACTCGAACTCTGCGCCGCTGCAGGACTCAGCCAACATGGGGCGCACGCTCTTACTGGGTGAGCTAGAGGTCGCCCCGAAAATGCATTTTCTTTAGCAAATACGTGTGAATGCTGACAGCTTAAATTTACTGAAAAGCATTGCAGAAAATGTCAAAATCTGAAATGCATTGCACTGCATTGCTGAAAAAAACTGGAAGCTGAAAGACCTAGAAGCTGAACTGCATTACCCAAAGAAGCTGAGAGCTGAAATGCATTGCTGGAAAAGCTGGAAGGTACATTTAACTACCGCCAAAGCTGGAAGTTGAAATTAATTGCCTTTAAATGTTGAAAAAAATGATTCTTTCTATTAACATCAGATATGAACTGCAGTGCAAAACACTATGGGCCATAAGATGCATTGCCCTGAAGAGCTGAAATGTATTGCATGAAAAGGAGGCTAAACAGCATTGCATTGGAAAAGCTAAAAGATGAAATACATTGATAACGAACATGTTCATATAAAGAAAATGATTGATGAATGTATGACGAGATCAAAGAAAAAAAGCATAAAACAAACTGTGACAATTCAAAAAAACCTTAAAGATTTCCAAAAGCTAAAGTTTAATAGTTCTTACAATTAATAGTTAAAAGTTTTGTCACTCATTAAAAGGTTAAATTAAGTCTGTAGCTGAAAGTATGCTAAAGTAGTAGAACTTCAAAGTTGAGTAGGTTTGAAGAGGATTTAAAAAATGTCTCCCATTGACTTCCATTATTTAAAAAAAAAGGCTGAAAAAGCAAGTATGAGAAGTAGAAAAAAAAGTTGATTGGAAACACACATCCTTAAAGAGCTGAACCTTATGACATTTGAGCAGTGTCTGTAGGTGAAAGAATGATGAAGAAGTAGTCGACCGAAAAACAAACAAGTAATAAGAATAAAACAGCAAAGGTAACAATGAGACAGCACTGTGGAGGCAGGTCTGGTTATGGTAGATCTGAAACTAATTAACCTTTTATCACTCACACAGACAGTAACACAGACAGTAACTAACACACACACACACACACACACGATCAATGATTGACCGGGACTGATTAAAGTCCTAAATGAGGACAACTGAGTATTTACAAGAAGTCGTACAGTTTTATCTCATACATTTTAACATGGTTTAAGAAAGTAGTCTCTACATAAAATTAAAAAAATTATCAATGTTCCATCATTTGGGCTGAACTATAGGATATGTCAAAAATAACAACTTGTAAAAGGTAATAAATCAAGCAACAGGTTTATGTAGCATTAAACCATGACTATGATGTTTACGTGACAAACCTTTCAAGTACAGTATAATGACTTGTTGATGGTGGTTTTCAGATTGAGCAAAGCCTTGGGCATCAGTACAAAACTTGCCATTACTATCATGCATTATCAAGAGAGTTTACATTCTGGCCATTTCGCTCCATGGTACTGCAAAGTACTGCTGCAAATGACCAAAACTTGAACCATTAAATCAAATCGTCAGTAATCATTTCCTGATTTCCAGTTGGGTCACACCCACACTTCAGTGTCTTCTGTTCATCGACTCTATGCACACAAGTAAATAAATGAACAAATACATGTGCTTAAGGCCCTGTTATGTTGACATAACGTGTCATATTCAGCTCATATTCCTCAGCTCATTCACAGACAAGTTGGCTGATGCAGTGTGTCAATCTGCTACAGTTCAACAGTTTGGAATCAGCTGTTCTACAGTTTTTATTTTTTCCTTCAATAATGGCTATTTTAACAGTTAAAATATAATTCAGACACCAAATGTATTATTTACATTTGAAATAGTTTTGACCCCAAAAGAAGAAATAAATTATTAAAACTTTCATTTAGTCAATGTACCTACAGTGTTGCATAGCAGTATACAGTAGAATACTGTTGGAAGCACAACCAAATACCTTTCAGACTTTGAATTTGTTTTCCAGTCCAAAAAAGGGTAAGTGACCCTTGATCATTATTAATCCACCGCGGTGCAACTGGGCTCTAAATATTTTGGGAACCTGTTTGAGCCCACTGCAGTCTACTCAGTGGTCAGGTTGAACAGGTTGAAACATTGATTTGTCGGTCCATAGTATGTTCATCTGATATTCCCTGATCCAATTCCACTAGTGCTAACCCAAGACTAACCATCCATTTCTATTTTGAAGTTTTAAGAATAGCTTTGCAACAGGCCTGTTAATTCCAGCTGTTATATGTGCTGCATTATTGTGCACGTGACACGGACCAGTTCCTATTTAAATCCGCACACATTTTGATGCTAAGCTTCCAGTTTCTTTTACCAATGACGGCTGATTTCTTCTATTCTTATTCAACTGTTGCTCAGAGGTATCTTTGGATCTTTCACTTTTCAGTCTGGTTAAACTATTGTACAATTATTGTGCATGTACAAAACAACAACCTTGTACAAAATAACATCTACTTGTTAACGACTTTAACCTAAAAAGCATGAAAGACCCAATCATACAGAGTTGTCCTCTCAGGCATCTGAATGTACCCAATCAAGCTTTTGTGGCAGGCCATTCCAAACTTTAGAACGGTGATGTATATAAAATTCATACTCATTTTATTAAACTGTACGACCAACACAAACACCACCCGACTTGCTACGATATAGCTCATTACCAAGTGTTTTATCAAGTATGCTCAAGTCCCATAGATGCAATAAACTTGAAGAAATTGATATCCTTAAACTGTGTTTTTGTATCTCCATCTAGACCTTTGTGTGTGTTTCTGATTGGTGATTTCGAATCAGACGAGGATGAGGTGTCTGCAACAAGATCACCGGTGAGAAGCAATCCTCTTCCTGTTAACAGTGACATTGAAGGTCCCAACATTCAAATGAAGCTGAAGCACTCACTGTCATTGAAGCATCACCCACTGTCCCACACAGAGGACAACCGAGTAACAAAGACACTGCACAAGGAACAAGTTAATCAAGATGATGAACTTCAACGTCAAAGAGCATTATATTCAGTTACGCCAAGTTTGTGGGAAGACTGCAGAAGCTGGACAGTTGTTATAAGATAAAGAAAGCTAAGATTGGGGAAACTGAGATTGATCAGAATTTTCCTTCCTGGCTCCTATAAAAAAAATAAAAAAAAAAATAAATAAACCTCGTCTCTCTGTGGAGTGACTGCAACTCTGTGGCTGTAAATCAGCAGACTTGTTTATTGCTCTGCGCTTTCATCGCTCACCTCCACACAGGTCTGTGGACACAAGTGTGCACGACTACTGTTGTGTGTTAAATTCTCTGCAACACAATTAATTAAACTCAGAGAATGCTACAGCCACAGAGTACCAACAACAACTGAGACCTATTGTTGCACTGCTCTGTCTACACACAGGCAGCACACTCTACCATACTGCATTAGTTAGCACAGTTTGATTTACATTATGTGCACGTCACAGGTTGCCAAGCTGCAAATCAGGTTCCTGGGGTCAGAGATGTTTTTCTCTCAGCACATCAACCTACATGTATAATGCTAGTATTAGCTTTTTCTGTCTTTGGATGTAGAGATGTGTAGGTTACATCAAAAAAAAAAATGAACCATTGTACTTGAATCTATTATGAAATGTACTCATTCCAATTACCTCAAATAATTGACTGGCTTTTATTTCAACCGTGGCCTACATTTTCCGGCTCCGTTAGCAGAGAATCTAAATAGAAGTAGACCCCTCTCTGCATTTCATCGCAGAAATCCCAGACAAATCAAACCCCGTCTGACAAGTAAAACCTTGGAAACACAGAGGGGGGGAGGAGACCTCTCTCTCTACGATGTGTGTAAACATGTGTATACGCTGCTGTATGTTGTTGAGGAGAAGGAGAGATGGCAGCTTGCCACAGTGAACTCTCTGACCGGGCCCCCCTCCAGCTCCCTGAGCAGTGCTGAGGCCAACTTTGGGATGGGAGCCAGTGGCAGCATAGCGGGGCTCAGGCGCAGCTCATGCCGGGCCAAGTGGAACACAGTCGCTATGTAGATTTTCTGGGATCTTTCACAGTGTGTCAGATTACAGCGAGCCCTGTCCTCTCTGTTGCCTAAACTGGAGCATCTTCTGCTCACGCTGCCATGCCAGGGTCATTATTTTGGATCCACATTTCAGTGCAAGGCACAGACTTGGCAGTAAACAACATACAGTCACGGGTTATAAGAGGATGATCATTAGTCACAGGCAACACATACACAATCCTACAGACTGCACAAACATCCTGAATACTAAAAGGAGGGGTTTAACTAACCCTTTTCCATCATTCCCTTGCCAAACTGATTCCAGAGGGTGCCACTAACGTATGTAACACTTTACATCCCATGAGAAACTATGCAAACTGGGGAGAGCGGAGCGATCCAAATGTTTCTATTGAATTTTTTTTTTTTTTTTTTTTTTTTTTACAAAAACAAGGTGTGCCAGCACTGTGTGGAGGCTTTGGAAACAAAGTGTGAAACTGCTGCCATCTGCAGGACACCCTCTTAACTACAGGCCTCAGTAATTGTAAACAAATGTTAGTCCATTAAACAGATTTTTTTTTTAAAAAGCAGCTTCAGCTTCTCATTTATAGTAGTTATATGGTATGGAGTATGCAGACTTGATGTCTCAGTGTACTTTCCTATGGACAAAGTTACATCTTTAGACTTTTGTCAAAGCCAGAATGTCAAGATATGATTGTTTTAACACAAACCAAAGAACTGTACATATAATAAATATTCTCCCTAACAATGTAAGATGTGTGCTCAAAATAAACCAAAATCTCACAGCCTCAGTGCACCAACTAATACTAAAATTAAACTTCATTACAATAATGGACAGCAACAACGGTTTCAGAATTTCACAAATAAGGATTTTAAAGAATTTTATTGAAACAAAGATCAATTTCAGTCCCAGTCCCTTATGGTTTTCAAAAAGCGTGCTTTGGGTTTTATCGCCAACATTCCTCCTTGCTTATACAGCAGCAGCATGTATATACTCAGAGAAAAGAAAAGAAAAACCTATACAACAGGTCATTTTGGCACAATCAACTCATAACAACGGTACTCCTGTGCTGGCATATTGTTACTTTCAAACAGTTTGCTCTCCACCGAAGCAAAATGTGTTTACTAATGAACTCGTTCACAATGGAGTTGGACCGTAATAGAGGTGTAATACAGTAATCATGTCAGAATGCTTCGAGAAAAAAAACAAGATACAGTAAGAGAGTTGAAAAGTGTCTTCTTGTTAAAAAAAGGTTGCAGTACTGGGCGATGCTGATTCTGATGAGATGACACTCACCATACACTTTATGTCCATGCAGACATCATCATCAAGTCCCGGATCCAGCCTCAGCCTACACCCAGCAGGATTGTTGTGATGAGGTGGGAGCATTGGCCTTAATGTAGTGTTTGCATTAGGAGAGTGATCTGTGAATCTGTAACCTGGCATTGCATTTAAACACTTTAGCCCAGTCATGCAAATCCCATCTGGAGCAAAGGAGCCCTCCTATGACTTTCCCAAGAAAACACTGAATAAGTGTCCTGGGTGATAAATTATGACAAATGAAATTACAACAGGAAGTAGAGAACACTGCGACATATTCCTTTGCCAACATTTGGTAGAGCGTTTAGTTTCATCCCACTTGGTAAGCACTTTGGTATACATGCTGGTCAGAGCCACGTCGAATTGATAAGATACTAAATTCGGTTGGACTAGGCCTTTGCTTGGCTTTTGATATCCTTGGGCAGTTTTTTTTGTTTTTGTTTTTTCAAGTAAAGATACAAAGACTGTCCATTGTAACACATTCATAAAGCATGCACTCTGATGGACAAAGTCATTTGGACAACCCCCCCACCCCCACCCCTCCCCCCAAGTAACAGCAAGATCAGGAGAAAAAGTGCTGATTTTTCATATTCACATAAAAAGATCGATATAAGAAACGCATTCGCTGACTAAACTCGACTCGCTTGTTCATCAGGTTAAGTTCCGATACAGCAGTTCTAATTCGTCTTCGGATACGTCGAGTGGATACGTTTCGACGCTTCTCACGAGTGGAGAGCTGATCCAGGAAATAGATCTCAGGTCAACCTCCGTGAATATCTGACATCACATTTGAAAAAGGCAAAAACTGGTCGCAGGTGAGCGCCTTCCTCCTCTGAGAGGCCTCCGCCTGGGAGATGATCAAGGATGGCTTCATCTTAACAGTCGTCCCGATGGACTATCACGTGGGTCAGTGAGCGGACTAAACTAAAAATGTGGTCTTTTTAAAGACACTGTAAACACTATTTTAACATAATTAAAAAAGGGGACAGTGATGGTAACTTAAGAGATATCAGATCTGTTGAGTTTTAAAGATGAAAAAAAAAAATTAAATAAAAAAAAAAGCCTGCAGATCCGCAACCCCCCCCCCCCTCACTCCTGTCTGCATCATCTTACAATTACAGGATCTTCTGAAGCGTGATGAAGGGCAGAGCTGGCAATCAACTCTTCAGATAACGTTGAATAATTCTATTGCTACAAAAGCCATCATGACCTAAACTGGAAAGACAACCAATTAAGAGCTAAATAGAGGTTTTTGACTGATACATTATGATGAACCATAACTAAGGACCACCGCTCTAACCGATGAACAAGCACAGCAGTCCGGCACGGCCGAGTGAGGACCGTGTTCAAAGAAAATCTACAGCTCAAGATTGACTGGAAACTTTCAAACATACGCACAAACCTGCGTCCGACTGTGTGCATTTAGATGCCTCTGCTTGATTTAAGCAATAGTGATATCTGCACCTCTTTAAAAAAGGAGAAAAATAGAATTAATGCCAACAGACTGACAATTAGATGGGCAAGGCAGCTTCTGAATAAAATACTGGCTGACATTCAAGATGTGAGGACAGAAAAGAGAGACAGCTTTTTAAGTACTGATATTGAGGAGTGTAAAACAGACTCATTTCCCCAATTTAAGTGTCAAAAATAAATAAGAAAAACACGGAGAAATAACTTCCAACGTCATAACCATTCGATTCAGCATGTGGGGAAAACTGATGCATAATTTCTTTACTCAAAAAACATGAGTTGCATTTGGCATACAATCTGCAGTTTTCATCTCAGTGTCCCCCCCCCCTCCCTTTCCTCCAGGAAAGATTATTTGGATTATCTCCCAAGAAAGTAGGAAAGTTTCCATGTTTGACTCTTTCAGACCTCTGTGCACTATAAGCAGGGTGGGCTGTTGAGAAAAACAAAGCCCCACAGAACCTATTTTTCTTAATGCATTGTAACTACACAGACGGGCCTGGCCACTCTAGGCACAACCCCATCTTCCAAAAAGAAATGAAAAGAAAAAAAAAAAAGAGAAAAAAAAGGAGAAAAAAAAAAAAAAAGATTGCGTGTCCTGCTTAGTCCTCATTAGAGCCTTTGGCCCCAATGAGTGGAATACTCCTTTCATGGCGTCTTCCATGAGAACTTTTTTTTTTTTCTTTTTTTTTTAAGCACAGAATCCAGAGTTTTCCTTTATCTGCTTGGTTTCCAGAGACAACAGGGAAACAATGTCTACTAACTCCTTTTAAAGTTGCTGTTGATCGTACTCGGCAATAAGTCTCTTTATATATGCCAGTTTGTTGTGTAGATATTCACAGCGGTTCTTCTCTTGGCTATAGTTTGGATTAGTCTGCAAGGGATATGAAAGAGAGTCACAATCTGATAATCTACTAACATACTTTAAGCCATCAATATCTGATATAGCAGGACTTAAAACTTACCTTTTTTATTTTATGATACTCTTGAAGTATCTGATTGTGGATTGTCTGTGGAGAGAACACACACACACACACACACACACACACACACACACACACACACACACACACACACACACACACACACACACACGAATAAGGGACACGAATAAAACTGATTGGGCATCTCGTTAGTTATTAAGAATATTTTATGACAACAATAGCAGATTTGTGCGTGCGCTTTAGGAAATGTACCTTGTACTTGTCTGTGCCTTGATGGAGCTGTTTGAGCTCATTGTCAAGCACAGTGAACTGCCGGGTGATGCCCTCTATCCGAGCGTGCAGACCCCGGTACTCACTGTACTCTGCGTTGAAATCGTTTTTATACCTCTGACGTTGCTCTGGAGAGCCAATCACCGTGTACTTCCTAGGATGGAAATAAGAGAAAGTTACTGAAAAGACAATTTGGGAGAAAGTCACAAAGTATACTGTACACAGAAAGTCAACGCTGGCACTCAAGTGACAGGAACAATGCTTATTACAGGGAGACTTAATGAGAGGTACCAACACAAACCTATGAAATTCATTTATCCCAGGGTTGTTGTTTTTTTAAAGTCTAAAACTGTTCGAGACAACTGCGTTAAATACTCACAATAAATACTCTGCCACCTCAGGTGATGACGTAGGAATACTGGTACTGTTGCACATCCCATTTAGGTCTGAAAACAGAGTCAAGCAGTTAGAAAAGGGAACTCATCTGAATAAGTTTTCTTTGCTGCGTCTCTTCCTGAAAAAGAGAGAGAGAAAAAAAAAAAACACAACTGGAAAGGCAACACCACAAAAGCATCATTATTTATACTTAGTTATTGTTTCCATCATTAATCCTATCTGCCAGTTGGACTCACAGGCGTGTATTTAAGGTTATTGAAGGCATAAAGCTAAACAGCAGGTGTCTCTGTTTAATCGGTGAGTCACGTACTGGCTACATGACACATCACCTACTCATAGTGATGACTAACTGGTGTCAATCCACATTTAAAGTACTACTTTTATTCAGAAATCTCTGATCCGATGCAAGAGTTGTGAAACTGAATGTAGTAAATGAGACATATTGTGCAGAAGAATGGTAGGAATGATGTGTGTGTGCGTGTGTTTTTGTTCCTCTCACCTGTGCTTTTGTGTGGAATACTGTTGCTTGTGAGGCTTCCTGGGCTCATCCCACAGGCTCTGTTAGGCTCAGGTACACGCTCCCCACGACTCTTCCTCTCCTTCTCCTTCTCTTGCGCCCTTTCTCTCACCCTCTCCTTGTCTTTGCTCTTCTCCTTGTCTTTATGCTTTTTTGACTTCTTCCTGGACTTGTTGATGAAGGATGAAGGACTCTTGTCCCGAGGGCCATCGGCGCCTGTGTGTCCAGGAGATGATGTGACGATGCTGGCCGCGGTGAGCATCGTTGCGCCCGAGAGCAACGAAGGAGGCTGGCTGAGCCTCTCGGACACTGCGGTTTCCTGAGAGTCACAATCTCTCCCGTTGTGGCTGGAGTCGTTGCTGACATCTGACAGTGCTTCGAAAGGACGAGGGATGTCCAGCACGGGGAGCTGCTGGGAGCTGGACGTCATGCCGCCGTCGGACATAGAAACCGCCACTCCCGCCTGCGCTTCAATTGCCTGCACTCCACCTGCCTCCCCTCTCCCGTTGGAGGAGCTGAGCTTGCCATTAACTGGGGCTGTTGCAGCTTTGCTGGCGAGATGCGATATCCTGGGCTTTTTGTTGGCAAGAGGGTCGATGAAGTCTGCAGGGGGCCGTTTCTGGCAAAGAAAACAGCAGTTTTAGTAGCAGAACCTGAAATGGGGTTCAATATGAATTCAATTCACCTCAGAGAGACTAAGAAAAAAAAATGCAATCATGGTCTGAGCAAACAAAAATGGTTTGAAGAGTGGATGACAAGGGCGTGTACAGAGAAGGGTATACGCAGATAGACAGAGAAAGCAACAGTTAGAAGTAAGAAAGAGCAGCACTGAGAACAGGATGACTGTGCTGTCTTTTTTTACAATGCCAGGGATTAAATTACAGACTAGAATTACAGGCCCTGTTTGACACAGCCCACACTAATGTCTTTGGGAGTGGCTGACCCAATCACTGTGTGTTGGCTTTCCCAACAGGATACTCTGGGGTTCTGTAACAGAACCAGTGAGGAGTTCCGTTTGGGTCTGAAAGGTCTTGAGACTATTTCCACACTTTGTGGGTCATCTTCCTACACTATTTTTTTTTTTTTTACACCCAAAAACTGCTATATGACAACACTGTAGAGTAGAAAAAAAACAAAGCTGTAGGAAAAACAAGGCCACATTTCTGTGATCGTGGAGAGCATGAGGTGGCAGAACAAAGTGGGACTGACATCCACAGTCCCACTTCAGATGATGGCTATAATGCACAAAATTATTTTTTTCCCCTGACAAAAGATGAAGATGGAGAGATTTTAAACTTTATTTTCTTTCTATTTCTTTTAGTTCTTTCTGCATTTATCGGTTTTTGTGTGGACATGGTCTCGCCCCGTTTGCCTTGCAGCTCTCCCTGATCCATCCCTCACCTATCTGAGGTTTACACACAGCTTTACCTGCTGTGGTGCTCTCTTTTTATACCAATGAATCTAAAAGAGCCAGGGGTACTGTTTGCTTGTGTTTGTGTACGGTGTTTACTGAGGGAGGGAGTGGAAAGGAAGGGCCATACATATAGGTGTCTGAGGTGAGAAGAACCTTAGAGGAAGGAGCTATTTATATAAACAGAGCAGCTCCTCCTTCCTCTGCCTAATGGAAGTGCAAACAATGGGTAAACTCAGGAGTCTTGGCTGACCTAAAAACAGAGCAGCAGGACAAGAAATATGAAAAATTGAATTATGCAATGAGTTTCACTAAAATAAAATGTACCATGGGGGCCATTTGGTTTCATAACAAAGCTTTAGTACTCATGCAAACAATGTATATTTTTTAAAGGTTCTTGAAGAGCTCAAAACAACCATCGCTAAGTAATTCTGTTCAACTGGAACCAGTTAAGAAAATATGTACTGCAAATGAAATTCACTGAAAAGACAGAGAGGAAACATAAATCAGTTTGCAGGGAGGCAGATGATTTAGAAAAACCCTCCGTGGCAAATAACAGAAACCAGCAGACTGCAGGGCAACCCAGTTAGCAGGCTGTGGGTAGAAAAGGTGGAAAGTTCCCCTACCATTTCCACTGGATCAGCTGAAGGCATACAAACGCTGGTTAAAGATTAGCTATGCAGAGTGTATTTGTATATCGAGCGGTTTGAGAGCTCAGTAACGGTCTAGAAATTACTAATACAATTATGAAATAAACGCTGTTGAAATCTTAAGAAAATATTTTTTTCAAAAAGACCAAAAAGTACTTGAAAGTCGTTAACATTACACAATTGAGAGCAGAGTGGAAACTTAGGGATACGGGAAGTGTGTGGAAGTGAGAGAAAGGAAGAAGACTTAGCAAACGGGAAGCTCACCTGAGATGGCGAGCTGCTGGCCAGCTCTTTGGGCGGGCTCTCCAGTGGAGGGGCAGAGCTGTTCTGGGCCTGGCTCTGTTTTCTAAGAGTGAACACATGCATGTATGAACAAATGCGCACACACAAAAAAAAAGTGATGTAATTTCTGCAGAATCTAAACTGTAAACTGCATACCAGCGCTGCAGGAACACTACTTTATCTGTCCAACTACCTGTTGAGGTACACCGCATTTCCATCTGCACTAGTGCAGCAACGTCTGAGCCTTCAACTACAGTATATCTGACTGTTCATCCAGTCCAAGTGCTGCTTACTCGTTTGACCAACACATCAGCCATCATGGCGATTTGTGCCCTTTGAGCTTGAAAATACTCGAGCATAAGTACAAACTACATAGCTGCCATTTCCTCAGTGACAAGCTAATTCTACAGACGCATGAGCGAAGTTACAGTTGCTTTGTGAAGCCGAGCGGGTAGCCATAACAACAGAGCAAATAAGGGCCTACTTCACAAAGCAGTACTTTATCATAACCACACACTTCATGTTCAAAAATGGATAGAAAAAAAAAAAACCTTCAATCATTAAATCTGTTTACCAGTTTCATAGTCCAATTCTGCTGTATTTTCTTCTCTACAGAAGAATACAAGTCACCTCACAGACATTTAACAATTTTGGCAGCTGGTTCAAGACGAGTGAGAAAGTGGCATGACACTCTACATTGACAGAGAGAAAGCCAGAGGGACAGAATATGGTACTGCAGCCCACTTTGGGTCATGGTATTGACTACATGGTCATTCGACGGGATCAGGGACGTACTGCACTACTTGTTTTCATACCACTCGATCCCTGACCCCTTCCACGAGAGGCTCGAGTCACTCTGAGGTCTTTACACCTGTATTATGAGCCAAGAACCATCTTAGTGCCACATGTGAACACAGCCTCAGATTGATTATGATGCACTAAACTCTGACCTCATTATGTACCAGAATAATCTGTCAAACAGCAGAAGTGTCAAAACAAAAGACTGGTGCCAAATAACAGCTATCCAACCGCGATAAATAGTGCTTAACCAACTCTGCCAAGCCATGGTTAATTCTCAGCACTGACAACCATCGCGTTGATCCAGTCTGGTTTTAAAACATTAGATTCACACACGGTGAAGAATTAATCATCAAAGCGAAATTTCAGTATGCTTGCTTGATCAGACAGTTCTAGCTCTGGTTTAAAAGGTTTACCGCACAAACAAAGAAGCCACTGCCACAAAACAGGACATGTTAAAAAAAAAAAGCACTTTGCACATGCTGTCACAGCTGATGACATTATCAGAAGGGGGCAGTTGGGTACACCAAGTCCAGTCAATTCCCCACCCTAGTTCAATCTGTGTGTGTGTGTGTGTGTGTGTGTGTGTGTGTGTGTGTGTGTGTGTGTGTGTGTGTGTGTGTGTGTGTGTGTGTGTGTGTGTGTGTGTGTGTGTGTGTGTGTGTGTGTCAGATAGACAAGCATGAGCTACGAGTGAGACAGCAGGCCGAACGATACGGCTGAACATTGGATGGGCGCCATCTCACACACGAATCAGCATGTGCTGGAACACTGTTGCATCATGTGCGTTCCGGTCGTGTTGCTGTGCTACTCGTGCGTGACTGACTGCATTAGCTCAAAACTCTGGAGGAGCTGGGGAGGGTGAGGTGGCATTAGGTGGGAGGCTATTAGTCAGCTGATAAACTCACAAACAGAGCTCAAAGTATAGTTAAAAAGGGAGACACACGGATAGGGAGCAAGTATGTGTGAATATGCATACAAAATACAAACATGCATACACAGAAATGACACCGAGTGGCCAGAAATAAATTAAATCCAAGTACATAGTAATAAATAAAATGCCAACTTTGGGAACCGTTTTTAACTATATATTTTTTAATAGTTCTCTATATATGTAGATGAGAATAAAATACCAAAAATAAAAAACACCTTTCAAAAACCCAATACAACACGAAACATACCATAATGCTATGTCAGTAGCAGTCTCAACACAAAGCAAACACTTTAGCTGGCGTAAGAGTTTACCCACAGGTAAAACCAAGCTTATCATGGAGAATAGGAGCTATTCTTGAGTCCACTACATAAACACAAACTGAGCACTGGAGCATTGCTGCCTGGTCTATATATAGCTAGCTGGGAGCTTGCTTTTCCTTAGTGTCCTCAGAAACCAGATTTTTCCACTGGGAAAAGGGCCAGCAGCTCATGCTGTCAACAAATACAACACTTAGACGAAATTCAGTGGAGCACACAGAAAACTTCCTGTGGACGCCCAGAAACACACCTGCCAGTGTAACAAATAGCACGGGTGGGGTTTACACAACCATACCTCATGTATTACATAATTTCAAGTGCACACAATTCAATCCAAGGCAGCCTTATATTTCCTTATCATGTCTCATACGCCACAATCTCCACTGGTTATGTACCAAGACAATTAAAAAGGGAACCATTTTGCACACATAGTTGTCAGTCCTTTAGAAGGCCATTTCTCCACAAAGCTTGGCAGCTCTACGGTGCTTACATACCAGAGCCATCACCCTGTGGCCTCACGCTCGCCACAGTGTCAACACAACAACAAAACAAGGTGCTTAGCAGTGTCACAAATCTGTAACACTTGAGAATAGTCTACCCAGCCTAAGCAAATATAATGGAAGTATATCTGATGTACCAAAGTTGCACGCACAAAAAAAAATCTGTTTCTTTTCAATGCGACAATATTGGCTATTGTTGCTCAGAAGCTAAGGGACCTCAGGCTGCTGGTATGCTCTGTCACAGACATTGCAAAAATAAAAAAAACTAAACAAAGAACTGACCATTTATAGGACAGTAGACTAGACCGATATAAGCATGGCTGATTTATAGCTGATGAGAATCATCAGAATAGGGTGATGTGTGGGTTTAAAGTGAGAGTGATCCACATCTCTGACGTACTTAAACAGGATTCTCTTAAGAAGCTGCTGGTCTCCTTCTGTGTAGCCTGGCCAGTCCTTCTGAATCTCCTTATACAAAAAGTCCTTCAATGTGAAGGTGTTGTCTTTCCCATTCAGGTTCGCCACCTAGCAAATGAGAAAGAGGCATGGGTAAGTCTACTTGCCTCTGCAGTTGGTGAGAATAAGAGTAAGTAAGTAAGTAAGTAAGTAAGAGAGTGTGTGAGCGTGTGTGAGAGTGTGTGAGCGTGTGTGAGCGTGTGTGTAACCTGTTGCAGGTGGCTATCCAGGGAGTCCTTGTCTAATGGCAAGAGGCCATCTTTCTGCAACCTCAGGATCAGCTCAGGCTTCTTGTAAGGCTTGAGGGCCAGCAGGTGTGTGAGGCGCTCCCGGAGCGGCCTGTGCTGAGCTGTGCCCTTCTTTAGCGTACTGCTAGAGATGATGACAGGCCGAGATGTCCTCCGCAGCGGGGCGACGTCTGAGAGGCCAGGTGCCGGTTTCCGGATCTGAACCTTCTTACCTGAGGTGTGGAGCAGTTACAGGCATTAGTAAGTTGACCTCAGAGAAGTTGGATAAGGAATAGTCTTGTCAGTGTGATCACAGCATTTCCTTTTAACACAGAAACCACGTTTTTCAACTTGATAATTGACAATTTTATTTATGTTACGAAATAGTTTTTAGGGTGGTCATTCGAAAGAAAAAAAATAAGTCTGTACAGTTTACTATAACTGACAATTTAAAAATCACAGGAGGAATTTAGTACTACAATCTAGCAGTGAAACTCAAGTGACTTGTTGGCTGGCAGCCAATACTTGTTTGTTTTCTTAACAAAAAAAATAAATTATAATCTCAGCCAGAAACATATTTGTGTCTGTCAACATCTTTTTATCTCAGCGACTGATAATGGCTGAGGGAGCTTGCAGATGACTCACAAAAGATGCATCACGTACTGATCTTTACTGCTGCCGCCATCCACCCAAACTCACCTTTCATTACAAACATCAGCTATTATCACCGTCTCCCACTGAGACCTTTTTCACGTGATTCAAGCTGAATCTTGTGTTGCCCGCTACTGAGTCCGAAACACTGTTTGGCTCCACAGCACACACGGACTAGACAATTTTTGACGCACTGCTGAACAGTGAATAGGCTTGCACTGGATTTCTTTTTTTCGCAGGCACTGAGGCAGGACTGCTGTGGTTTTCTACTGCGGCTGTAGCATGATGTGGTTTACTGTGCCGGTCAGAGACCAAATCAGTAAAGTCAGAAAGTTGATGCGTTATGCCCAGGGACATTTCTGCCTCTGTGTGTTTAAATCACATATATGGGTTTAGAGAGAAAGAGGATCAGTGTGCAATGCATGTGGCGCATTAGCTACCCATTGAGGAATCAACCACCATCAAATTCAATAAAGTCCTGGTTACAGATGAGGCATGCTGCCAGTGTGCTGGCCCTCTGCCATTCAGCCCCAAACAACCTGTCTGGTGCGATGTGAACCCATTCACCAGCAGAGAAAAGCTACACAAACACATGGGCCATTTGGCTGTTTGCAGGGTACAGCAATTCTTCCAGTCTCTGATGCCTGTTAACTCCTAAAAAAAATCATCTTTATGGTGTTCAAATGGAAATACCTCTTTTCCCATCAACCAAAAGCCGAGTTATTAAACACTGGTCTTTTCACGTCCATGACTGAGAAAACGGACCGGTGCATATTTGGTGGCCTGCGTGAGTCTGTCCCATGTTTCCTCACCTACATATCTTCCCCCAGGCTTGATGACGATAGCACTCCTACTGCGAGTCTCCTCCTCGACCTGGGCCATATTTTCCCTGGCCTTCTGGTAGGAGTCATCTGTGGCACATACTGTAATCTTGTCCTGGATCCCACCCAAACAATCCAGCTGAATGCTCCCTTCACTGCCAAAACAAAGAGGAGATCGTGAGAGAGGAAGACGGGGATAGCTTATTTTGAAGGTGCTACATGATTGGTTTGACAGTTCTTTGCGATAGACAGGAAATAAACCAAATGTTATATTTTAGGGCATACCACTACAAGTTAATTCTCAGCATTTACCTTAAATCTCTCACTATTTGCAATAATCAATCCATTCACTGTGCATTCCTGCCCAGATGCGATCCATTAAACACCCCTGAGGCCACAGCTATTATTTTTTTCTTCAATTTCCATCCCACAGTAAGACTAACTTCTGCATCAAATCCCATTCTTTCCTGACTTTCCAGCTCGCTTTGATTCCCCTCCACGTCGATGAGGAATGGCAGAAAATGAGATGGTGCTGGCGCACTCAGTGGAAGTCATTTGGGCTTTAGATTTGAACTCAAGGTTGATTAGGATCCAGTCAGGGATGTGGATAAACTCCACCTGACCCACTTGTTAAATATATATTTAAGAATAATGGGGTCAGAAACTTGACAGTCAGAGTGGCAGAAGATTATTGTTGTTCGCCAGTCTGTTTCTCTACTTCCTTCCCCTTTGACACTAGCAAATGTTTGCATGTTAGGCCAGAGAAAGTGTGCAGAACTAGTTTAATGGGCTTGATGCCTAGAAGGGGATAGAACCACACCATAAGCAGGTGTTGTGCTGTTGCCACTGCTACGACACAGTCAGCACACACACACAAATTAAAGTTAATGTTTTTGAACACTTAGTCATTTACCCTGCAGATATGTCAAACAAAAATGCATGTGTTGCTTCAATTTTGAACAACTTTGTTCTTATTTTGCAACTGTGCACAATTAGCAAAAAATAGCTCAATTTAATAATTTTGGAAGAATTATTAGTAAAAGGTCAGTTTTTAGTGGATTTTATCCCGTTTTTTTTAATCACCCCTTCACATTTGCTTTATTGAAAATAAATGGGGCAAGTATATCATTTCCTAGTGAAATGCTAATACACCTCAGGATTGCATCTTTGCATTTAGTAGCTGCTACTTGGAGCCAAAGTCCTGATTGTGTTCATCAGAGCATCACTGAGAGGATTGTTGATTCACCTCAGATCCTAACTATGTTAAACAAACAGATTGCCTACCTAGAAACACTCATTAGGTGACTTTGTCCAAATACTCTTGATTCAAATGCTCCCTCACAATGTATATACTGTATATGTTGACATTACAGTAACTAAATTTGTGTTACTGCAAAAGAAGAATTGGTTGTACATCTAACTAACAATCAAGAAACCTTTGTGTGTGTGTCTTACAAACATACGCAAAACACATCCGCGCAGCGCACTGTTGTTCGAGCCTCTGTACTTTGCGACTTTGTTGCTTGATTTAGCAACTTCACAGTCCCCCTTAGCAACTTTTCAAATAAGTGACTACCGACAAATCTAGTGACATTCTGTCAAAGACCTGGCGAGCTTGAGGTCTTTCTCTCTTTCGGCCGCCACAGTCACCTCTCTCTTTCACTTCTGACTGAAGAGCAGCAGCGAGCCTACGCGCAATGCAAGGTACTGGCCTACTACATGACGCACCTGACAGTGGCGGCCGCAAGAGGGACGGGCCAGCGCCTTGCATGGAAGCTCCGCCACCATCAGCGTATGTGAATGGGTGAATGAGAGGCAAATCGTAAAGCGCTTTGTCCGGTATGGTAGAAAGGCGCTATATAAATGCGGCACATTTACCTTTAACCACTGGATGAGTGGTTCTCGAGAACGCTTTGAACGGGCACGCCACCCAACAATGCTGAAAGCAGCAATACTAGGAACTAAGTGTTTTCTAACTGTATTTTCTGTCACGTTTGTGATAATTTACACAATAAAGAAAACTAAATAAAAGACTGGGAACCAAGCAATTGGCCCATTCCGAACAGGCACACGGTCCAAACGGGCACTGCACTAGTTTGATAAAAGAGGAGTGGAAGTGGGTGCGATTCAGTGTTTGCTTTCACCTGGTGATGTACTGCTGGATGCAGTCGAAGCTGCCCTGGGGGTTATCCCTGCCCACATTTGACAGGTAGAAAGTAAACGTTTGCAGTTCACTGGAATTTTCTGACCGTGGTATTGAAATTTTCTGTTGAAGACAAAGAAGAAAAACATGAACATATGAAATCAACATGAGATATCCCTGTTCTTAATTATTTGCTGTCAGAAAAATGCCTCATAGCGTTAAAATCCGTCGACTAATAGACACTATTTTTGTTTTTGATGCATTCAGTATTATAAACAAATGCCAGTGCTCTTTTCCTTAGAAACCTGGCTCTGACTAGGCAAAGCTGTGAGTAAGCCCCAGGCATTTTCTTGCTGGCTTAAAAAAAAAAAGAAAAAAAAAAAACTCCCAAAATGCAGCTAAAATCCACTGCCTTGTCTTCCTCCAGCTTTCTACTAGGATAGCTTGTGCACTGAAAAAGGATCCTAACTGCAGGTAAATTACTATAGCAGTAGAACTATGATGGGTATTTCTGTAGTCTCTGGTCTTTGACACAGTTATGCACTATTTTCCACCCCCAGAATTGCCTTTCTTTACAAGACTTAAGAGGAAGTGGAGTTAACCACTGTCAACTAACCTTTAATTAGACAGCTGCTGGACAATTTGTTTACATGGAGCAAATAATTAGACAAGTGACTACTGGGATGCAGATGCTGATAAAATACATTTTGCACTTACGCATTGGGTGAAAATGGTTAACATTTTAACGCAGTGCAAATAAGGCATGTCAGTCATCTTCTTAAGAGAGAAATGTGAAAGAGAGAGGGTGACACTAAAAAAAAAATAGGATTGCCACTTGAGTATACCTGATTCCACCTCTCCCTATCATTAGGATGTGTATTCACATATGCATGCATTTGACAAGTCCTGAAGAGAAAACACCAGTTGAAAGTAGTTTAAGACTAACGGCAAGGCCAGCCAGGTAAGGTTTCCAGGAGGGCGTGGCAGACTGACGACCTGCTCAGCTCTGTTTTCATAAGCATGAATTCAAGTGGTGTCAAAGACTGGGCATCAGAAAAGCATAGAAAAAAAAAAGTGCTGAAAAGGTTGGGGAAAAAAAAAAAAAAAAAAAAAGCATCTGAAAGACTTAGGTGGGCCAAAATTGATTGAGAACTTAAATTGATGTGTGGGCCGGATCAAAATCTGCGAGGGGCCGGGTTTGGCCAATGGGCCTTGAGTTTGACACGTGTATTAGATGGTTTTGGATCCCCAGTAAAGATCCTCTTGACCAGTGAGCAGCTCATTGCCGCTGACCTAACCAGCCTGGCTTCTTCACCAGTGCTGGGACTGATATGCAGTCAGACTGTAGGCAGCTCAGTTCTGTTTACCAAATGTCCCAACAAGTGTGAAGGCTGCAGGTGGCCGACTATAAATAAATACAATGTCCTATATTTGCCCTCCTGGAAGACCTGTGCTCTCAGTTATCCATAGTGCTTCAGTATAACATACACTGTCTCTGCTGCAGTCTACCTCATACAGATACATTAATAACTGATATAATTTGAAAATACAACCATTATAGTATTAGTTTTACTTTATATTACCATCATTATGACAATTACCAACAACTAACACAGGATGAAGACCCTACACCACAAGATTGTTGATGAATCCAAAATGAAAATGCAATCTCAGAACCCATCAGCTATTGCCCCAACTTCGCTTTTTTTTTTTTTTTTTTTTTTTTTTTTTTAAATATGCAGACATCTGTTTATAGAGATAGCCTTAATGTCAACTGGATCTAAAAACACCTACAAAAAGAATTGACTCGGACTGTAACCAATGAGCAGCGCACAGAAGAGGAAGTCTTGGCCCGGATATCAGTTATCCAGATATCCGCTGGCTACACCGGAACCCGAAAAATATCGGCTGTTGCCCCCAGAGGCCAAATCGTCACAAACCACAATGTCCATACTTTCATTTTTACTCATCCATGAAAAAGTACAGTTTCTAAGTTTCAGGTGAAAGAAGACACTTTGTCTTTAGCGAGTGTGTTTTTTTTTTGTTTTTTTTTTACTATGCATCTAGACTACACAACAGTATTTGTGTACTTTGAGAATGTCTGTTGCTGCAAGTCATTTAATGGCAAAGTTATATGTATATAAAAAGGTAAGTTCTGATGTGTGTCGTGTGTTCAATTTTGAAATAAATTGTATGTCCATGTGTTTGTGTTTAAAAAGGGGACTGACTGACCCCCTCTTAGGAAGAACTAAAAAACCCTATGTTAAAATCTGTTTAACTTGCAAATTAAAAACCTAGCATGCAACAGCATTAGTTGAAGTGTTTGTCAAAGCTCCATGAGCTTTAGCCTGCGGTTGCCACAAAAGCTAGACAAAACAGAGCAATGGAAAAAAGGAGGAGAGCACACTTTAAAAGAGTATGGAGAGATAACTTCAATCACTGGGTGGACAACAGGGACTGACAATGAAACAACATCTCTGCAAGTAATAATGAATAATAATAATAATAATAATAATAATAATAATAATAATAATAATCCCCTTTATATAGTTTTTTTTTAAGGTTGGAAGTGGGTTTCAAACAGGTGTTCAGTTTTCGCGGTGACTTCTGCTTCTTCTCCTCCGGGAAAACGGGGCTGCGTTGCATTGTGGTATACGGGAGTAAACCGTAGGGTACAACGTATGTACAATCAAATTAGCAGTGCATTGTGGGTATTTTATAGTGGACTATATAGTGAATGAAATTAACCGGAGAATTTGAACACCACTACAAAATGGCGAACACACTACATAGTGCACTAGTTCCGTAATGGGAACGCTTTTGAACACAGCTAGAGATAGAGGCCTGACACACAAAGATGACATCAAAGATGTTGTAAAGTGCTGACTGCTCAAGTCCTTTGCTCATGTGGCCTCATTTTTTTTTCCAGTTAAAAAGCAGAACACACCGTAAAGATTGTAACGACCAGCTGACTCTTCTGCTCCTGCATAACATAACTAGTCAGCAGCAGTTAGCGTTTAGAAGCATTTAAAAAACAAAACAGGCCTACAATTAATTATTATGCTAGCGCAAATTTGTTTACATACTGGTATGTTCAGAATATGAATATAAAAAAATAAAAAAAATAAAAAAAAAATAAAAATAAAAAAATCTGATTATAAATTGTAGCTGGCACTTAAAAAGCTTAGCTTTGAGCCGGCGTTGTCAGTCTGTGGTCTTTGGCTTGTGGAGGACAAAAAGAAAGATGAAGACGAAACTAAATGGTCGACACAGCTGTGGATACGTGTCGACTAGTGTCAATGGTGCTGGTGGATACGTCGCAAAATCTATGATGGATATTTAGCCACATCATGACACGGCGCTGGCCCACACTCAGAAATACATGCTATACATAATGACAGAAAGTTTAAAGCCACTTCAACAGCCAGAATGAAATGTGCAGGAGAAACAACAGCAGAGAGCACATACAGGCTTCATCGACAATGTTGAGGTATTCCTGTGTCCTACATGTTTTATACAGCCCACATAAACGTCGTCTTAAAATCAGAACCCAAACCTGTCTGGAAAAACCCCTTTCATTTTCTGTCTGTTTTTTTTTTAGGTCTTGAAATGTTTGCCTTTCTAAATGATGAAAGAAACTTGTTATGTGTGTGCTCACTTTGTCAGAGCTCAGAGAGAGCTGTACCAGATGAATGAATATGAGTGAATGAATATGGGATCTCATCGTTGACAGCCAGACCATCTGCTCTGTAATTTAGCCACTTTCACACTCCTGACTAGCATTCTGATCTCAACAGTAACAGATTTTCCTCCATGGTGGAGTTTGCTCTTTGCTGCATCAGTAAAATGCATGCCTTACTTTACTTTTTCAGCCAGAAAAACACCAGGCCTACCATCTGATCTGCAAATCGACAAACATGACTTCACATATGCCTGTTATTCCATGTATACATATGTGCTCTCAACACATTCCAATTACTGCTAAAAATTAAAAAATTGGTAATTAGAAAATTTGATTTTATTTGGTGATAAAGCATCATTTATAGTAGGAGTATAAAAGGGGAGTCTGGCTCTATGCAGGACTGCAGTGCTCTGCACGGTTCCCAATTGTACCCAAAAATATTGACTGCAGGACGGCAGAATCAAATGTATCAAGACTCCTAGAGAGTGCCTAAATAATGACCATTGTAAATGTAGAAATTATAGACCCTAACAAAAAAATACACAGACCTGAGCTACACCAATAATCATAAAATGCCTTACAGACAAATTCTTCAAGACTACATGCACACCAAACAATGAGTTGAACAAATTAGCTAAGCTGCTGCTAACTGGGGTGTATCGATGAGTTTGGAAAGCATGCAGTGGATTCCCTAAGCAACACATCTAGCCTTAAAAATACATCTAATAATATGCTGTGGGTGTATATTTCACTGCAGCATGGACAGAATGAGGTGTTGTGCTATAATGTGAGTGCAGCCGTCTGTAAGCAGATTTTGCTCGTTTGTGCCTTAGGCATGAGTGTCAGCTTTAGGAGTAAATTGCTTATGTACCTGTAGGCCATAAAGTAAACAAGCCACTGTTCTAGTTATCAACTCCTGCACTCCCAACTTTTAACCTTTTCATTGAGTGGGAATTTGCACACTGTATTCAATGCTGATGGGCTAACTTCCATGTCTTTGCTGCGTAATCATAAAACAACAACAACAAAAAACAGAAAAAAAGAAGCCATTTCATCTATGTTCTTCTATTCTTACGAGAAAACTTTCTTTTTACAGTTTTAGCCATCGTGTTATTGAGTAATAACATTTTCCCAAAGTCATCGCTGAGATATGGGGATGAGGCTTCATGAAGAAGCACTTTAGGGTAAACAATACAACGGTCCCCCTCAGCAAATGTAGACATTTGCAGAAGTTTAGATGCTGACGAGTGTAGTAGGCAGTCATTGGTTAATAATTAATTACAAGTCTATACCAAGGACACACAGTCAACCTGCAGTTCTCCAATTGGTGCCAACCTGTGCCAACCGTTTTATATAACATTTAATGACCTAAGATAACTTAGTGTTCACATATGACTAAGGCAAAGGGTGCAGAGCAGACTATGGAGTAGTGTTGAAAGTCAATATGTAGGAAGGGAGGAATAAGACAGATGTTAAAACATAGAACAGATATACTAGAATCCTGCTAGTGGAGGCATTGTGACCATGGTAATGCCCACAAAACAGACTATTAGGACAACGTTTTGGACAAAGATGGATAGCCAGTAAAATATTTGGACACAAGGCAAATCACTAAATGAACCAGCTCCTTGGATGTCAAACCAAACTGAAACCTGCCAGCACAGAAGTGCACAAAGAGTGTCTATGCATGTCAGACTGGGCAGGCTCTCACATGTAAACACTGCCTTTTGCCCGTGCAGGAAGCAGTGGCTTCTGCAGAGAACGTTTGTGAGCATAAGGATGTTTATGGTCTTCCAGTTAATTGCTCATATAGAGAGTACTGGCACCCTAGTGTGGGTTTTGTGATTACCATAAACAACCAGCAGGTACCAATTGCAAAACGGAGGCACGCACAAAAAAATAAATAAAAAAAAACTTATTCTAGGACATAAAAAGGATTCCACAATCTATTGCATTGCTACTTGTTTCTTTCCTTCACTTAGCATATCTTGTGCAATGTATTGACTGGCCTCTATTGCACCACAGAGGCAAGGCAAGACAGATGTAACTTTAGCTTTGCTGCAGTGGTGAATATTAGCAGGTACAAACACCTACAGCTTTCAGTCTGCTCTGTCGCAAGCCGGCTTCGTTTCCTCAGCTGTTCTCCCATTACTTTCCTTGCATTATTAGTAGTGCTGTTAATATTGGTAATAGTACAAACGGTTGACACAAGACAGGGGGCCACCATCACGTTATCAGCAACAGAGCTCTTTGATCAGGGGCCCGTTTCAGAAAGCAGGTTTAGTGAAAACTCTGAGTTTGTTAGCCCTGAGATGAGGGAATCTCTGGGTTTTCGGTTTCAGAAAGACAGGTAACCTAACCTCAGAGTCAGTTACTATGGCAACTGAGCCTGTGAACCTAACCCGGTCGGGAGCAGGTTTTCTTCAAGAAACCTCGAGTTTCTCTCAGTCTCCTCCCTCTGACAGCGCTCTTTCATTTCCTCATTCATTCATTCATTCATTCATTCAGTCTGTATCGGGCACATTTTAGCACAATTTGTTATCTGCATGAATACATAAACAGGGTTGGTTTATTAACTGGGTTAGGCAGACTATAAAACGTTTTCTTTCTCAAAACATGGCATTTCCTTTTGTCGACGATCCCGTTGATGAAGAAGCTGTATTACTTTGTTAGTTAAACACATGTCTGGAGATGATATTGAGGCCCCAACTATAGATGCATTTTCAGAAAACTTTCTATTTGAGCGGAATCGTTTTTCTTCCCAGTCTATCAGTTATGTAGCCTACATGACCTTATCCGTCCTCATATCACTAACGTCACCCATCGTGGACATGCTCTTACATCCCAGCACATTATTTGTGTCACTTTTTTTTTTTTTTTTTTTTTTTTTTGCAAACGGCAGTTTTCTTTACAACATTTGGTGATGCGGAGCATTTAGTAAAGCCACTGTATAGCGCCGTGACTCGCTCTGAAACGTATTTGAAAAGTTTTTGTAGTGTTCCCTGGACACAAACCAGTAAGAGTTCCACAGGATTGCAGGTGAATGATGTAAACCCTTTGTAATAAAAGATTATGAATTACAAGTCTGTCAATGATGGCGTTGCAGCCTCAGAATGGGAGTAGTAGGCCTAGTACTTTTTCACCCGCAGGATTGCACCTAAATATTATACTTATGATTAAATATGATATTAATACACTATATTGGAACTCACGCATTTACTCTAGCAGCAATTTTCTCCCACGCAAATTCTCTGTCTTTTGCAGCAGCTGCTGTGTTGCTTTTTTAACTAAAAACATGCTCAAACTCGCTGTATGTGCGCATGAGTATTTCCGCCGACCCGTTTGTTTGAGGTTGTTACCATGGTGAATCGTAGTATCATTGCTCCATTCATGCTGCTATAGTGGTGGTGCACGCGCTTAACTCTGAGTGAACCCACTCAGTTGATTGAACCAACTCAAATCAGCTGTTCTGGAACCGAAAACTCAGAGTTCCCCATCTCAGGGTAAATCAACTCAGACATCAGGGTTAGACTCAGTTTGTTAAACCTCCTTCCTGAAACGGGCCCCTAATCCAATTTCGAAGAGATAATTTGAAAAGCATCAATCCCTCAAATCACTCTACAGGATTCCAAGAGAAGTCTCAGAGAAGGCTAATGCATGAAGATCAAGTTTCATCGGCCAAACGTTCCTACTACGCAAAGAAACATGAACATGGTTACACGGGAAAGATATACTGACAGAAGAGGTGAGAAGTTATGAAAAACAAGGCAGCAAATGTGACATTTTAAAAAGGAGGTTTCAGAGTATTTTGAGGGGCCCAGTTGCCATTTTGGCACGTTTAGTAGCCAAAGCAAAATATCCCAAAATATTGGGGCCGGTAGCAAGAGATGCTGGGAGAGGCGTTTCGTTTGAAAAAGTGTGTGTCAGTTGGAGTTTGAGCTTCAAAATGTTTTCTTATAAGACATTTCTGTTTTGACTCCTGGATTCTTGAAAAAGTCACTTTCCATTATCTAACAAAAACAAAACTTCATGCAATGGATTAGAACATTAGACAGAGTGTGTGTGTGTGTGTGTGTGTGTGTGTGTGTGTGTGTGTTCTTACCCCTTGGTTTCCATTAAATCTGATCAATGGCCGTGATGACAGGACCTATAAAAAGACAAATAACAGCTTTGAGAAATAATCTCCATGGTAAACAAAACAAAGTCGTTCAAGGCAAATTTCCAGACAAGATATTTTAGGTTGCCATTAATATACATGTTTAAGTATGAGCACTGAATAGGATTTTTTTTTTCTTTTTTAAAAAGACAACGGAAGTACAAATAATTGCTGAAAGCACTAGATTAGGCATGCACCAAGTACTGCAATATCAGTTCATAAATGGCTAAATCCACCATAATCTCCGTTTGTCTTTGTTTTAAACTAGTGGAAAGAAGAGCAGGTACTTTGACTATGCATCAAGCTCCAACATGAAACCGGTTCAACGCATTAAAGAAATGTGAAAAACAGAGAAACCACAATTTGAATGGCATTTCCTATTCAAAGCTATAGTATTACAATTTCAAGTTGGCATTAGCTGATTTCACATCAGGAAAAGAAATACTCCCACATTTTAGTACTGTGTATACTCGGACGAGTTCACTACCAAGAACAATTTGAACAATAAAAACATGAAAAACACTTGTACTACTGTTGATGGTTAATTTGCAAGGCAACAGCCTTTTTGATAAAATACATTACAATCAGCAGAGTAACAACTTCCTGGAAGTTATGCCAGGTTTGGAGATGCAGGAAAAGAGGAAGGGGCTGAACACGGTTTCAACTTCGCTTTCAGTTGTATTCAGCGGTTTCAGTATCAGATCCACCGTTGCGGGGTTACCCTATAATATCGGTTTGTCATCAGATTTCTTATAACTCCACATTCAGTTTCAAGTTTCTCCATTTTAAATTAAGCAAATCAAAAGACAGAAGCACTTTCATTTCCTAAAATATATTCTACAGAAAGACGAGCGATACAGCAGGATGTTTTTGGTTGTTGCCATGCTAATGTGCTGATGCTAATGCTAAGACAAAGCAGCAACCGTGAGCACCACACACGCAGAAAGCGCCAAGCCAAAACTGTCTGTCTTTGTAAAGTCAACCTAAACTGTATATCCATGAGTGTTTGTGACACCAGAAGCTGTTTTTAGGATGTTGAACTCATAGTGCTGAATATAAATTTGTTTTCAGAAACATTTTTTTTTTTTTTTTTAGGAAATGCTACCAACAAGGAGACAAGTGAAGTATGAGGATTATCATTAATGTGTATATAATAACTAAGTGGGTAAAGGCAAATAATAGAACCGCTAGAACAGTCTGGGAAGTTCAAAAAAAATAACATGACTTTACTCAATGCAGCCTTTAAAACCAGGGACAGACAACTCTTGTGTCATATCACGATATTACGATACCCAAAATCTAAGACGAGATCTTGTCTCATATCATGATATCGATATAATATCGATATATTGCCCAGCCCTACTTGCACCATAATGAGATCAAAACTTAATAGTCCAGCGCTTTTTGACTAAATACCTGCCAAAGTAATGGCATCATTCCCATCAGCTTCAGCTGTACTCAGGCGATAGAGCGGGTCACCTTTAAATCTCAAGGTAGCGTTTCGATCCCCAGCTCCTCCTGTCCACATGTTGTGTGTCCTTGAGCAAGACCCTGAACCCCAAGTTGATCTCGATGGGCAGGACTGCACCTTGCATGGCAGCTCTGCCACCATCGGTGTATGAATGCGTGTGAATGGGTGAATGAGAAGAACATTGTAAAGTGCTTTGTCCCAGTAAGGTAGCGAGGGCCTATATAAATGCAGACCTTTTAACATTTAGTGCTACTTTTAAAACAAATGTTAGCATACTACAGCGCTCCAGACTGCAACCAAATGGTCATTTTGCGATCTTTTTTTTGTTTGTTTTTTAATGAGATAATGCAAGTCATTTTTACTAGGGCTTCACAATTTGGAGAAAAAGTCATATTGCGATTTACAATACTGCGATTACGATTGTGATAACGGTATCACAATTTTTAATTTTATTTTTACTTGAACATACAAAGTTAAACAAGCCTAAGAAGAAATACATAAAGAAAAAATGTGCAATACTTTTTCAATAAATAAATAAAATTAGAAATAAATAAAAATATTTTTTGTATGTCCTTATAAACGACAACATTTAAGATGGGTGTAATATAATAACTAGTGATTAAGTTAAGAAATATACTTTGTACAACCTCTTCTGCATGCTCTGAACCCCTAACACTTAACACACCAACTACTCGCACATGTGCAACCTGCAAATTCATTATTATTTAGGGAGCTAGTCTGCCAATGTGTGTGAGAGGGGGAGGGTCTGTGAGTGGTTAGTCAACGGCATCTAAACTCGCTTGTGTGTCTCGCTTTTGTGGCGTCACACTCCGGGGTTAAAGTGGTCCGGAATGATCCAGAACGGCGTTCTAGCACCTCAGATTATTAAGTAAATGAATCTAATCTTTTATACATCAGTGTTTCCAGTTGTTTAAAATAACGCCAAATATCCCTAGAGCGAGTGAGAGAGTGATGGGGATAGCTTCAGAGCAAGTAGCGACTCTAGAGGCATAGTGGGGGAAACAGTGTCTCCCCTGTGCTTTCTGATCACGCTCGGAAAGCTGTAGCAGGCAAAGTTAGTGAGGGGAAAGGGGGGAGGTGTCTTTCGAACCAACCGAACCCCCCCCCCCCCCCCCCCCGTCTATGGGCCTGCTGACTACCATGTTGTGCATATCAGAGATTGAAGACAGTGAACTTTGGAATAGCAATTCACCTTGCATACCCTAAAACAAATCAAATTAGGCCTAGATTCATACAAGAACATCAGATTCTCATTTACCTTGCCAACAGTACAACTTTATTCTGAGCTCTGAACACTCAGAGCCTATCTAGGAGCACCAGACCTTTCATGGAGCCACGCTTTCTGGTATACCGCTGCAATGTTTACCACAGCACCCGTTTTAGCACTCCCACCCTCTGCGCCTCTGCCCCCTCCCCCTCCCCAGCAGTGCTAACATAGTGCTACCCTCAGCCTGTTCATTTGAATGGGCTGCTGACATGTCACTATTCTCTGGGACCTGAGCCCAGAATGTTCCACAGAGCTAACCTTAGGGACAGAGTACGGGTCCTGACCATGGGTCGATGACAAGGCTGTGGATGTTCTCACACGCTGCCAACCAGCAAAGAGAATGGGGGATCAGCTGGACATAGCATGGACTTGCAAACTGAACTGACAATGTTGTTCAAGATGGGAAATTGTTGGGGCTTTGTAAATCATAGAGTGTGGTCCAGACCTACTCTAGCTGTATGGTGCCCTGGACAACTCCTGTTGCGATTTACATTTCCTTGTAGTATTAAAGCGGGGCTGAATGTCGATAAACATTGCAGCAACATGGACCTCAGCAAAATAAATTGTGTGCCTGGCTTTCACATTTTAACTATAAACTGCTGTTAGAATCTATGGGCCCTATCTTGCACCTGGCGCAGCACAAAGCCCGACCCAAGTGTCTTTTCTAGTTTAAGACCGACGCAGTTGTCAATTTCCCATCCAGCGCCCACATCTTTTAAATAGCAAATGCACCTGCGCCCATGGGTGCGCTGGTCTTACAGGTCGGTGTGTCCAGGTGCATTTTTGGCGTATTGCTATCTTGAGGCACCAGGAAGCGATCGCGCCATTGACCAACATAAACCTGGCCTAAAGTCAATAGCGCAGCATTTCATTGTTATTTTAATAGCGAATCACACACACACACACACACACTTTGAGGTTAATATGTTAATCCGCCATCATAATAGCAATGTGCCAGGATACAAACACGCCTGGCTTTTAAAGGGAATGGGAGTTGACACTGATTGGTTTATTGCATGTCACACCCAAAACACACCTATGAATTAATGAAGACACTAAGAAGAACCCTTTTGAACCCTTTTTTCCGCCGTCAAACTAGCAAAAGTGGATTTGGACACGCCCTAAACGCACCTGCGCCATGCGCTTCACGCTGTGCGCTTAAATCGTTAAAATAGGGCCCTACAACTATTAGTAGTCACAATTTCACATGAAAAGGTCCTTTTAAATCAGCATGCACACTTCATGGCCCAACATCAGCCCCACAAATTATATCTAACATTAGACCAGCAAGTTGTATTGAGTATAAGATTTGCCAGCTTCGCC
This sequence comes from Gymnocephalus cernua, assembly GCA_023631565.1. NCBI lineage: Eukaryota > Metazoa > Chordata > Actinopteri > Perciformes > Percidae > Gymnocephalus > Gymnocephalus cernua. The sequence continues at coordinate 18,219,499 of CM042432.1, forward strand.
ATAATCCCCCTGAAAACATACAGAAAACAAGCCCAAGGCCTTCAACTGGCCCATTAACAATACATGACAAGACAATAATGTGTTAGCAGGGTTTGAATTTACTTTTTAAAATGCTAAATATACAAGCTAGGAGTTTGTTCATACAAGAAACTGGGCATAATTCATGGAAAATTACCAGGTATAGACCAAGTACACATACGCATGCACGCACGCACGCACGCATGCACGCACGCACGCACGCACGCACGCACGCACAACTTTCTACTCTCGTCTCTCAGGTTGCAGTGCCAAATGATTTCTTTGTTTTGTAGTAGCTGCACACAGGAATAGCCATGTCTAAATCCCTATGGGTATGGCTGTGGCACCCAAATTGTCAGGTGTTTAGTTGCATCACTGGCACACTGATGAGATGTTCCACCTGTCTAGGATTTCAGAGATGGAAAGAGCACTTTGTGCCACTCTGCAAGGCTGAAATGGTACTGGGTGTCCCTACTTTTAATTCGCAATGTGCATGCATCATTGCTGAGTATGTCCTGAGTAAAAACGTGGTGTACTGGTCTACTCCTTTAAAATATCTCTTTTTGACACAAGAGTGTCAAATGAGCGTTTGAAGAAACACACTAGCGCATAGGCTTAATTGGACCTACTTAGTAGAGCATTTACTCTAACTGGCTCTTTACTGCTTGAAAAAAAAAAGAAAAAAAAAAAACCTTTGAAGCTTTTAGTGTTCTCCATCTCATGAATGCTGTGTGAGCTACCTTTGATCTGGTGCTTGAAATGAGAGCGCACATTTCATATGGTGGTGTGCACCATTTCTTTGTTGTAGGGATAGGATCAGTAAATGCAGAGCCTGCCACGCTCACTATACGCACACAACACTCTCTCAACTTTATCATTTGCCAACGATTTCAGGCAATTTTATTTTCAAAAACATTTTCCGTCCATTTAAAAAAAAAAAAAAAAAAAAAAAAAAAAAAAAAAAAAATAGATGACGTTTTGCTTGTTCACATTTGTGCTACACAACACCTGAGCATGTCCTTGAAGGCATCAGTCATTGTTTTTGTAACAGGTTTGTCCAAACTGCAACACAGATTGACCCAACCTGGAGAGCTGAATTTAGTGTGAACGTAGCATTATATTTTACTTGGATGTATCGCTACTGAACTTGCCACTTGTTTCAAAACAGTAAAAAAAATAAAGCACAAAAGTTGGGTATTGTGTCAATGTGGTATCAATGTATACCAGCAGCCTCCTCACAAAAGAAACATTTAGCAGAAAAATAAATAATATATTATTATATTTAACATTCCAACAATGTATTAGTGTAAATTAAGGTATCTGACATTAAGAAAGGCATCTAACACTAGTAAAGACAGACACTTTGAGAAGGTAAGCATGGTTGTTCTTATTGAAACTGACAGACAAAAAAAGAGCAGAGTCAAATGGTATCTCTGGCTCATTACCTTAGTACCGCTACCTAAATATTTCTGTGCAGGACTTGCCTTTTTTGCAGCATGCTATCAATCTTTCCTACTAAATTAAGCTACAACTGATGGTTATATCCGTCATCTATAGGTACATGGTATGTTTTCTTGTTGTCTGGACATGGGAAATGTAGTTTTCTTAATGTGATCATGTTAAATGAAATGTCTGACAATAACTACAATAGGAGAGATTGAATTGCATTAGAAAATTAAAAGGAGGAATCTCCTTTCATAATCAGTCTTTTCATATACTGAGAAGCAGACATTGACTTAGAGATTCCTTTAAGGTTTGGCCAAATTCAAGTTTGCTGAATTGATTTCAGCAACCTTTCAGACATTAAGTCTGGGCATTTATGCATTACTGTTACTCCCCTACTGAGCGATACAGTATAACATCCTTAAAGTGATGAAGGCTATGTGCATTCAATATTTATATGTGCATAGCATCTGAAAAAACACTGTTTAGTAATAATATGTAGCCTACATACTACATAATATTTCATGACAATTTGTATTGGTCATTAGAGAGCCATGAGATGCAAACTTTAGTCAAATATAATTTCAGCTATCTGGCATACATGGAGGGAGAGACGTAACACGGGGAGAAAAAGGGCAGAAACGTACACGATGGTAAACAAAACGCCATGCATCAACGCATAAAGCTACATAACAGAAAATAGTTTGGGCGTTCCGTTACATTACGTGGAAGACTATCCATAGAAGATCACTGTAGAAATATATTTCATTAAACAAGCAACAAAATGCTATTACTTTTCCAAAATCTTTCAATAAGGATTCTACTAATTTCAGAACTTTTCCAAGTTTTCCATGAACCCTGCTGCACCGACTGGCTGATTAGAAAAGACCCAGCAGGTCAAGAGACTCTGTCCTGTGTG